>JZKD02S0913442.1:75625-94317 GCA_000966675.3 Picea glauca
ATATCTTTCTACAAGCTTTGAATAGTTTCCCAACTTCAAATAAATTCTCTTGGCCTTCACATTTAAGAACACATGGTCACCCACTTTAAACTCTATGTGAGTTCTACCCTTATCAGCATAAATTTTATTCCTATCTTGGGTAGCCTTTAAATTTTGTTTATCTTCATCATTTATTCTTCCATTTCACTGAGTAATTATGGCCCAACCATTTCTTTGTCTACTATTGGCGGGAAAATCCCCCTATAACTATACCAGGGTTTAGGATATAGACAGAGCAAATGACCTCCTAAAATTCAATCTAGTTTCTACACTACCCCAAACATACCAAAATAAATGAACAAAAAGCAATAGAAGAGAAGATTGGTAACTGTACCTTTTATCCAACATCTGGTGATGATCTCCTCAA
The DNA here is from genome assembly GCA_000966675.3 of Picea glauca. NCBI lineage: Eukaryota > Viridiplantae > Streptophyta > Pinopsida > Pinales > Pinaceae > Picea > Picea glauca. Next base: position 76,032 of record JZKD02S0913442.1, read on the forward strand.
GCTCTGTAGCTCCAAAGACTGCAGGTCTCCTCCCAAAGTTGACCTGCATCCAAGATTAGGAAAACAAGGCTACAAACATGTTATTTATATTCATAAATTAGGGTTAGATATCAAATGTTATGTATAAATCAAAGAAAATACATAAAACATCATCATTTGGGACAGGGAAAAGAGATTCTTTTATTCATTAAACAAAGACTGAAACTTACAATCCTTGTTGGTCCGAGATCCTCTTTACAATGCTCCAAGTGCACCTTAAATAAGCCTCTTCTCACAATCTACTAATCACCTCAAGGAAAGAGAATGGATTGAATGGAAGAAAAGGGCATGAAGAGGGGATGTTGAGGCAGGAACTCACAAAAGGTTGCAAACGCTTGCGCAAGGAAGGGAAGTGAAATTGGGCAGAGTTTCACCATTCTAATTCTTGGTTGTGAAATGAGACCCCAACACCTTATTTTATATGACAAAAGGATGATTATTCGGTTATGGGATGGGCTATAGCAGGTGAATTGGTTGGGAAACCTTCAATAGCCCGTAAATTCCACCGAATTCCTTACAACTTTTTAATTTTTGCAACTTTTGGAGGTGTACATGTGTTGTTTAGTGTGAAACAAGCATATGTACATGGGTTGTCTAGCATGCAACAAGCATATGTACGCCAACAATAGTGGTTTAGTGTGAGTACATGCTGTCAAAATTGGTTTTTTAAGTAGAGTTCCTCAACAGTGATTTGGCAAATTATGCAAGTAAGAAGGCCAATGCCATGTATGCATGAGTAGGAAATTTTAGGGCTATAACAGATTCCCTCTAATGTATGAGGTTAGAAGAGAAACTGATGGTCGAAATACATTACAACATCTTCACCAATGCACAAAATTGAGTGAGCCAGAGACCAGAGTTCGGGAGGTTCCATCTACAAAAGAACAATTGTCTCTCCAAGACGGGCATACCCATGCTTGGGATGAACTAAACCATGGATTCCAATCAAATACATTGCATATCCATGTCATATAACTATATAAAGTGTAGCCGCGAGAAATACACAACAGATCTACATCTCAAAATCATATGAAGATACACAAGTACAATATGCATCTTCAAGAAGCTAGTGACGCCTGTGGCTGGAGATGAAGTATTCATAGTTCAAGCAATGAATTCAAGATCTTGAAAACTCAGGCAGGAGTACAATGGAAGTGTAAAACTCACTACTCTGAGGTCTTCGACAATTCATCTGGAAAATACTGAAGGATCTCGATGATCAGGCAAATAACTTTGTTGATTTCGAATCTGGACTTGACTGGACTCTCGGGATGGATGACTCATGAAAGTAAAGAGACAAACTGCAAAAAGGACAACTCAGGTTGGGTAAAACTTCCCTTGGACAAAAGAACAAAAGATGATCGGACTCAAGCAACATGACATTGACATAAGTTTGTGATGTTGTAGGCAACACAAACTCTCCATATATTTGGAAGAGTAACCAAACGAAGAAGGACACAACTCTATGTAGCGAGATGTAGCGAGAACATATTACTAAGGTCATATTAGATCCCAATGCTTGACGAACAAATGGAAGGATGTGCTTTGTCCAAGGGCGACTATCTTTGTTGTTGAAAAAATAATGTATATTTCCCGTCCCCTCTTTTTGGAATACAAGATCACTCGAAAATCTTTTCAATTTTAAGGAGTCTGAAAAGAGATTAACTATAGAATCACATCCTTTTTTTGAATTTAGTATCCTTAGCTTGAAAAAGTATAAAATTAACTGAGGAGAACTCTCCCAGCGAGACGAATATCTTGAGGCATACCTTTTTCCGCTATAATCTACTGGCTAGAAAAAGGGTTAAAATCCTGCCAGTAGATGTTCTTCTGGACCAATTTAACGAGTGTTAAGGAACAAGGTCACTCGACGATCTTTTCAATTTTAAGGAGTCTGAAAAGAGCTTAATTATGGACTCTGGGGGGGTCCCTTTTTCATAAGTAATCTCCAAGGCCCGAAAAAGGTGAGAATGTTCATTTTTCAAAGATTTAGTCCCTCAGGCCCGAAAAAGGGTTAAACTTACGCTTGAGAATACTCTTCTAGTGAATTGATGTTCCTAGAGAATACATTTATTCGTAAAATTAGCCATCCAAAGCGAAAAAGGGGTAAACTACCGTCGGATAGATGTGCCTTCAAATTTGAGTTTGGAGAGAGTGAAGGGAAACAAGATTGCTTGATAATCTTTTCATTTTTAGAGAATCTGAAAAGGGATTAAAGAAGACTCCGGGGGGATACTTTTCTCAAGTAATCCACATGAGATCGAAAAGAATAAATACAGTCTCGTTGGATGTTGCTTTCAAATTTCAAGGCGAGCTTGAAAGACAACAAAGCATGCTCATTAGGGAGTCCCGAGGGTAAGGCCTAGAATGATGATGAACAAAAGAATGAGGCTTCATTATGTAATCATGACAGGACTAACAAGGATTCCCAAGCCTATAGTCATAATTGATAGCATGGATTCCAAAAATGCAACAAAGGATCTACCTAGGGAATCCATGTAAAGGTAGGCTATACCACCTAATTACGACACTTCTAAAGCAACAATGAAGGTTTCATGTCGCACTTCGGCGGGGTTGATCCTATGGCAAAGAGAAAAAGACAACGAGATACAGAAAGTGAGAATACAATCCTAACTTTCATGCAAAAAAATGGAAAAAATGACTTTTACCAAAGGATGTCAAATGTAACCGATCCCAAAAAAATTACCAAACCGAAAGGAGAAAAGTACCCGAATGACCAATAGAAAACTCAAAGTGAATTCAAGTAACCACCAAGCCAGGAAAAATGACAAAGGGGGGCAAAAAATTCTATAAATAGAAGTGGACAACTCATTTTTACCATTGCAAATTGAAAATCAACCAAAAGGTCAAAAAACCCCTTTGCTAAAAGAGTGGATTCTGGGAGCTACAGTGGACGAAACGACTTTTTGTTTGGACCAAGTAAGTAGAAAAAACACGTGATTGCATTTAAATTCCTTATTTATTGTTTAATTTTTATTTTGGAGGGGGCACACTCTTGTAAAAAGGGTAGCCTTGCGTGTACATGGGTTGTCCAAGGACAGCCCACGTATGTACTCGGGAAAAATACCAAATAGCCCACGTACAAATGCAACTGTGTAAAAGGTAGCCCGTGTGCATCCTCTTTTACCTTGAAAAAATAAAAATTAAGCACTAACTCCTCTCTACTTTTGTCATGTAATAGGATGTATTTTCACTGGAGAGAGAGAGAGAGCATGAGGAGCTCGACGTCTTGGTCGAGGAGGATCCTGTGGCCATCGCTGCATTGAAACAGTGTGGATTATGGAAGTTCTTCCAGTGTCCATTTATGAGGGCACAATCGAGGTTGCTCAATGTTCTTGTGGAGTATTGGCATCTCGATGCTGAGGAATTCATGTTGGAGGGTCAATCACTGACCCTGACCATGAAGGATATATACTTTTTGACTGGCCTCTCAAGAAGAGGGGAACCAGTCAACTTGAGGACCTTTCCTCTAGGCCTTTTAACATCGAGGATTACATTATCATGTACCATGAGGTTGGCACTGAGAAAGTAGGTTCTCAAGTGCCTATCCACAATATCACCAACCTCTCCTTACAAGTGATCTTACTTTTGATTGGGCAGATTACTGGATCCGTGACAGTTCATCAGGCCTCACGCGCACATATGCACTATGCCATTTAGTGCTCGGAGGAAACTCATTTTTATTGGAGTAAGACCATGCTTGTATGCCTGAAGAGACAACTTACAGAGTGTCGGTGGCGTGCCAATAAGTAATTTGGGTTTGGTACTATTTTATGCTCCTTCTTATTTGAGAGGGTGCCCAGTTTTAGTCCCAGAGAGATGGTACAGGGACATGTAGCCTCCTTCCCAACAATGAATAGGTAGGCAACTTTGATGCCTAGATAGAGTGGAGGGAGGACTATAGAGGCTTTTGACGACAAGTTTTTTGACTGGTGGGAACGTCAGATCCCGATGATCGAGGATTACCCCTATGTAGGGATCAACTTCATCAGAGACCCAAACATGCATGTGCCTCCCAGCGAGGAGCGTGGCGATATAGGTAACATATATTTTAAAGTTCATTAAATTTTTAATTTTCATATATATCATTTTTATGTGTGTATAGAGTATTGCTTATGAATCTGTTATGTACATATGTGGGGCATGTTTGACCAACATACTTCGACAAGACTCGGCATCGTCCTCAACTTGAGGCAATACCAATAGCAGCAGGAGGACCAGCAACTACGGGAGGACTCCAGCCGAAGAGGCCAACGGAGTTTTGCGACGAGTGGAGCGAAACCTCACTATGCTCACTTGTGCCATTCCTATGGCCAAGATCAAGGATCGTCCCCTAGATATGCAGTCACGTGTAGTAGGGGTGCCTTAGACTTGGGTCTATTTGTTCTGGTGTCTTGTGAATGATGTCATACATTATAGAAGGGCCAATAGGCCTCGTCCTTAGATAGTGCTATACCAATGATGTGCCGAGGGAACTTTTTATACTATATGTATTTTTTGAGGGCGTAAGCCCAACGATGTAGACCGATGACTTTTGAGGCTTTCATGCCCACTTATGTACTTATAACACTATTTTTGGGACACACACACACACACACACACACACACACATATATATATATACATTTTTATTGTCTTATGGATAAAAAAATTTACAAATGTATTTACATGTGTATGTGTGTGTTTTTCTTTTTATATGTGGGCAATATGCCAATCTAAAACTTTATTAGCTAGAGTATATTTTAGATGATTAAATATCCTAGGAACATGGATATACGTAATGTAATCAAAAAATCATTTTAAGATACGTACCCTAAGGAATCATCGGCGCAGAGTGGGATCATAAACACGGTAAATCCCATTTAACTGAGACACAACCAACTGAGCATTTAGGTAGACTCGGAGGCGAGAAATTACATGTGACAAAGCCTCATGAAGCAATTTTATCACTATGTTGTACTCGACAACATTATTTGTAGCGTCGCCTAGATAAATACCTCTGTAGGATAGCAACTAGCCTCTAGGTGTGAAAATCACCCAAGCTACGGAAGCAAGCCTTTGAGTGTGTTGGCTAGTGTCATCCGTGAACCCAAAATAAACCTCTGATTCACTTGACATCTACCATAGTGAAAAAGAAGACATAAATAACTACATGTCCATAAAACAAAAAAAAACAAAAATGTATAAGAGACTATATATATATATATATATACAAGAAGTCACCCAGGTGACCAACCTAAGAGTAGTACTTCTTAAGGTAGAGCCCATTTCTAGGCTCCGCCAAAATATTTCCCTCAAAATCAACTGGATGGTAAGTGCCCTTATCTAAGACCTCTTTCAAAATGAACAGTCTAAATTACAGGGGTTTAAACTTTCCTACCCACAGGGGATCTTTTTCTTGATCATAGACCAGGACAATATCTCCTTCGGAGAAAATCCAAGGACAAATGGACCGATCATACTAACACTTGACTCGTTGATTATGAGATTCATTGGCTAAGGCTGCATCACGACGTTGCTCATCGAGCTACTCGAGATATAGAAGGAATTCCTCAAGTGGTGAAGTGTCCGACAGTAATTCCATTGCCAACTTTAAAGAAGGAACCTGACATTCAATAGGTAAGACTGCTTCCAGCTCGTTTACGAATTGAAAAGGTGAAAAACCGGTGGCAGTCTTTACAGACATTCTATAGGCCCACAATGTTGAATACAACATCAAATGCCAATTCAACTTGGAAGAATTGATCATCCGCTGAAGAATATTCTTGAGAGACTTATTCACAACTTCAACCTGACCATTCGGTTGTGGGTAGTAGGGTGACAAATGTTCATGTTTGAACCCAAGATTTGGCATTAATTCAATCATCATTTTGTTCTGGAAGTGACTTCCATGGTCAGTGAAAATCTCCTTTAGGATAGAAAACCTTGCTACTATTTGATTAAATATGAAAAGAGTCGTTGTTTCTCCATCATTGTTAAACATCGACATAGTTTCGACCCACTTCATGAACTAGTCTACGACTACGATGATGTATCGATGCACCCTGGTTGAAGTTGGGTGACATGTACTAAAATCAATCCCCCACTTGGTGAAAGGACCAACAACAATGACCAGAAACATAGGAGAAGGATGTGCCCACATCTTCCGACAAAAGATATGACACAGGTGGCACTTGTTGACCACCTGTACACAATCCTTGATTAATGAGGGCCAAAAGTAACCTGCACGTAGAATATTTTGGGTTGTTTCCAACCCAGACAAATGACCTCCACATGCTCTAGTGTGACGGTATTTCAAAATGAGCTATGCTTCTTTGTGGGTAAGACATCGTCGAAGAATGAAATCTATGCCTCAACGATACAAAGTGTCATCGAGTATAATATAGTTTCATGTCTGATGTCTAATTGTCGACGCTCATCGTGAGAAGAAAAAGTGAGCCACTTCAAATTATGGAGATACAAAAGTGTATCTCCATACTATGGGTCTGAAGATGCAATTAGAAAAATATCTCCATTAATAGGAGATTCTTCGGACATAATATCACTAGACTCGACTGGCAGTTCCAAAATGAGTTCGGCAAAGACCAATGACTTTTTGGATTTCGTAGATTCAAAGTCCAAGTCAAACTCCTAGATGATTACTATCCATCTACTGATCTTTCCACCAATGACCCGTCGTGTTAAAACATATTGGAAAGGGTTGACGACCACAATGACGATGGTCTTCTGAAGCAAAATGTAGTGACGAAACCATTGGACAACATGGATAGCTACCAAAGAAAGTTTCTCAACATGAGAGTAGTTGAGTTCCGGCCCAACCAAGCCTCGAATAAGATGATATATAACATGCTCCTCGAGCATATCATCTTCATGAACCAAGACCATGCTGATGGTCGAATCCGCAACATCCAAATAAAACAAGAAATATCTGTTATAATCAGGAGGTCGGAGCAGAGGGGAAGACGCCAGGGCACGTTTCAATGCTTCAAAAGAGCATTGAGAAAATTCATCCCAATAGAATGAGACCCCTTTTTTCAAAATATGCATAAACCCTTTAGTGATCTTGGTGTAATTAGTGACAAAACATCGAAGAAAATTCGCTTTCCCTCTGTAAGCTCTAAATTTGGGTTATCATGCACGGGGGAGGCAATTGAAATATCTCTTAAACCTTGAGAGGATCAACCATGATCCATGTTGTCGATACAATAAAACCTAAAAGACGACCCAACTTCACGCAAAAACTGCACTTGTTAGGATTCAAGCGAATCCGATAGTAGCTACATCGCTCAAATATTAGTCGTAGATGGGCGGGATGATCAGATCTCTTGCAAGAACATGATGCTAGATCATCGAGGTACACCTCGAATATGTGTTTGAGTTCATGAAAATAAAACGACATGGCCTGCTGAAAAGTGACTCCAGCATTCTTCAAGCCAAAAGGCATATTACGGTACGCAAAGGTACCCCAAGGAAAAATAAAAGTTGTTTTATGTTGGTCCTCAGGTTTGATTTGAATCTGATTGTATCCTGAAAAACCGTCCATGAACGAAAAGACTTCACAACCTGTACATTCATCAACTATATGATCGATAAACGGGGTTGGGAAATTGTATTTCAGGTAGGACTTATTCAAATCATGAAAATCCATACAAATGTGAATCGTTCCCTATTTCTTGTTGATCGGAACCAGATTCGACACCCATTTTGTCAATTGTATAGGGTAGATAAAACCATCTTTGAGCAGTTTTTCTACTTATGCCTTGATTCCTGCCAATTTTCGAGGATTGATTGGATGAAGATTCTATCAGACTGGTTTAGCATCAGGATAATTCGTGATTTCATGCTCGACAATTCATGGGTCAATTACTGGCATCTCCTCGTAAGACCAGGAAAAAACGTCACAGAACTCTTTGAATAACTCGATGTAAGTTCGAACCTCTTCAGTGGTGCAATTCACTCCGACGAAAACATTGTCCATGATGCTAGGGGTTTTGGAGATATCGACTGGAATAGTTGTAGCAATGCTTTCCATGTTACCCTCAACATAAACTTTGTGTGTATCCAGAGGATTGATAGGAAAAGGACTATCTCCATTCATGGTCAAAACAAACTCTTCTGCCTCCACTCTCCTAAGCTCATGAAGAAATTAAGATATATGATGTAGATCATCCCAAGGTCTGTCGGGACCAATAATTTCCTCAAGAATCGCTTTGTCAGAGGGAAAGACCAAGTCTAAAGGATCTTGAGTGGCGAGAAAATATTGATCCCAAATAGGCTCGAGAATTGGATCTAACTCCTATGAGAGAGACAGATCTTGGTTGGTTGAGGCTTGCTGGATAATGTTGTATGCAACCTCAGTCCTAGATAAGGGCATGGCCATGCCAAGGTATCATATCCCCTCCATCAAATATGATGGGGAAGGTAAATTCCACAGGTCGTTAAAGTAGCTCATTCTAAAAGATGACACTTGCAAAATTGTAGCCTTTGGCTGGTCAGGAATAGTTGATACAATCTTTACATCGTTGGAAGGCAACAGGTAATCAAAAGTTCCCATCAATGATGGAAATAAACCGACACCTAAGTTGATAGTGTCAGGCTGTGGGTTATCAATCATTGGTACCGTGGACGCCCTCGATTAAGGGTCAGGATGAGAGAAGGAAAATTGGTCGATGGTCACAATCTGGCCTTCATGCATAAATCACAAGACTCAAACAACCGTAGCAACCACTGCATGCATTGCGTAAGTCCAAATTCTTCCTAACAAAAGATTATAGTCAAGAGGCACATTGACCACTTAAACTCTGACACACAAAGTTTTACCTCCTAAATGCATGGGAAATCAAGGAATTATTCCATGTGGTCTAAATGATCATCCGTTAAAAGATGTAAGCAACATAGGTGATAGAGAAAACTCATGCTGGCCAATGGCCTTCCAACATTCCAATGACATCACGCAAGTCGAGACACCCTTATCAACCCCTGTATGGAAAATGTTCTGCGTAAAATATTTCATGGTAAAATCCACTACTATATGAAAGGAAATGTGGTGAGGAAGACGAGGTTTTAAGTCAGTTGGTGTTATCAGACTAATCGGTAGGTCAGGACACTAACAGATCTCCTTAGATCCTCCTGGATCTAGAACAAAACAGGACAGGACATGACTCTTTCCCTAAGTTATGACCATTGAATTAGCTAGTAAGGAGGAACAAGTGACATACCTTTGTATCGCTTCCTAGGGTCTCTATTTCTCCCACTTCGCTCCGGTGCTCTTGTGAGGTCAAGACCAAGACAACACAAACCAACCAAAGTGAAGATAGAAAAATATATTCATTCGTCAACTTATGTATATGATCAAGGAGTTACACAATAAAGTAAGAATGACTTTATGGGAAAAGGACATGCCGCTGTATCATATTAATCGAAAGTAGAAGATACAACCTGATCGCCTTGATGTCGCAAGCTTCCTTTCGGTGACTCTTGGTTCCAACACACACACTTGCTCGATCCTTGCATGAAGAAGATCCAATTCCTCTTGATAGACTTGCTAGAGTCTTCCAAGCTTTTGTTCAAGCTGGGTTCTTCACACAATTCCTTCACCAATTCTCCAATTAATCTTGCTTAACCTTTTCCATGAGAATCATATCAATATATAGGAGAGGATGAGATGGTTACATAGATGAGAATGATCCCACAAAATTAGGGAAACCAGTAAAATGATAACCATTCAAATGCCAACCCATTCTCTAGAAGATTCCCTTCTAGAACCCTTGATACTTATTCCTTTTTCCAAGCTTGAGAACAAGTTCGCACCCTAGGTATAGAGCACAATGCAAGAAGTTCTCACCCTATTTGAAGGTGGCCTGTGAGAATGGGTCATTCTCGCACCCTAGGCTATAAGCAGCCTGTGAACTCTCTTCAAAAATATGTTTTCTGGAAAAAGATGAATGCCACTTTTCTCAGGAGAAAGTTCTTGTTGGGAGCCTGAGTACACCATCATCAATACACCATCAAGATGACCAAAATCATGGGTAACAAAATTCCCTCCACAGTATGAGGTCGGAATCAGTTACAGCCAAAATACTTTGTAAACTGCATGTGTGTGTCGAAAACTAGAAGCGCACATAATCAGAAACCTATGAAATATCAAGCATCTGTAGAATATCATACTAGTTCTGAGGTAGGCATTCCCATTCTTAGATCACAGACGGATGACATCATAAACATAGGTCATGGCCACCAATCATACACCATGGATCCATGTCGTCAAAATATCGCATAGCCACCAAGAATACACTATGGATCCATGCAAAAAAATTCAAATAGAGATGACATAGCCACGAGACATACAAAGTAGATCTTTGTGTCGGCAAATTATACATATTCCACCACAATCTGGACCAAAGAGATAAGATCCAGGGTCTCCAATCCCGTCACCCAAAAGTACGAATCTAACCATGTGATTACATGTGTCGAAGTCGAACATGGTAGAAACCACTTGATTGCCGATCATTGATGAAACCGTTAACAAGTGCGAGGGAAATCACCATTAATGTCGATGACTCCCAAGGTACACTGATACAATCCACCGAATGTGAATAAATGAGTTGAGGTCGAATATCTGACGGAATCTTTCGATCAGGGGTCAATGATGAAAACCCACTGTTGAAAGTGAGGAAACCTGCCATTGAGGCATGCAAGTTCCAAGGTACCAAAGAATTTCTAAGTCTTGTTTCTGGATAATGAGCTGGAGGTGATGGAACAAAACTCGTCACAGGAGGGCCTTGATGTATCCCCCATCAATGACATGAAATGAGTAACAGATTTTGAAGGTAGAACAGAGTATGATGTAAGTTTAACTGGACACAGGGAAAGTCGACACGGAAAGAATGGACAACTGCAGATGGTCGACTCGATAGAGGTTTCAGATGAACTTCTCTTGAACATATGAATGACACGACCAATGTTTTGGCAGCATTGAATCAGAGACGACTTAGGATATGACCTTGTAGCAAATTGAATGAGAGACGAATGGATTTCCCAAACTGGCTTCAGATAACAAATAAGGGGGTGTCATTTTCAAGAGCGACACTTACTACCAATTAATATGAATACGAAAACACATCCCTTTTCCAAATTTTTCCCCCACCATTTCTAGCGAGTACCTCTTTATTTTTATGCAAGCTTGACGAGGATAACATATGCTTGTTGATGTAAGCTCATCCTTCGGATGAGTCCTTTAGAGTATATTTAACGAACCCTAGGAAGGAGTGGTTCGGTCCCATTGTGGGTCTTTCGATGTGTGTTTAATGAGTCCAAAGATAGAAAACTACAGTAACACACAAGAAGTATGATACAATAAAAATACAATTACTCCTGCATAGGTGATCTTATGCATAGTACTTATTCAAGTACAATCCATTTCTGGGTTCACTCAAAGGGATACCATCATAATCTACTAACTTGTAAGCTCTTTTTTCTAAGACTTGTCTAACAATATAAAGACCTCACCACATGGCTTCGAATTTTCCAGCTCCTAGCATATCTCGATCTTGTTCATAGAGGAGAACCAAATCTCCTTCGGAGAAAACGCGAGGCTTGACATGTTTGTCATATTGGGCCTTGAGACATTTCTTTTGGGATTCAATGAATAGGGTAGCATCACGTCAAGTTTCATCTAATCGCATAAGATACAATAGATGTTCTTTCTCAGCAGAAGTGTTTGGTAGGAGTTCAACATCTATTTTTAAAGAGGGTATCTTTCATTCGATCGGGAGAATGGCTTCCAAACCATAGACTAACCGGAAAGGTGTAAACCCAGTAACAGACTTAACGAATGTCCTGTAAGCCCACAATGTTGAAAAAAACATTGTGTGATAACTTGTTTTGTGAGTCCCTATCGTTCGTCGGAGCATAGTTATGAGAACTTTGTTAATTGCTTTGAATTGGCCGTTGGCTTGTGGGTAATAAGGTGTTGAGTTTTCATGGCGAAGACCCAACTTTTCAGTGAGTTCGGACATCATGAAGTTTCTAAAGTGGCTACCATGATCAATCATGATAGCCTGAGGAACACCAAAATGAGCTATGATGTGATTGAAAAGGAATAATACTACGGACTTTTCAGTATTTTCAAATGTCGGCATCGCCTCGGCCCATTTCGTAAAATAATCTACGGCTACAATAATGTATCCATGCCCCCCGACCAAGTGGGGGTGACATGTCATGAAATCGATGCCCCATTTCACAAAGGGACCAATGGAGACTACAGGGTGAAGAGGAGCGGGATGTGACCGTATCTTATGATTATAGGTCTGGCAAGCGTGGCATTTTTGGATGGCGATTATGAAATCGTTAAATAAAGAAGGCCAAAAATACTCTGCCCATAAGATCTTCTGGGTAGTAGCATACCCAGACGTATGAACACCACAGGCTCCAAAATGACAGTCATTTAAGGCTTTCTCGACTTCGTCGAACATGAGGCAACGTAAAAAAACTAAGTCAATCCCCCGACAATAAAGAGTGTCCTCGAGGATAATATATTGACGGGCTTGGTAGTGTATTCGACACTGGTTAGTACTAGACAAATTGGGCCGGAAATTATGGGTTTGGAGATATATGATGATATCGCCATACCAAATATTATCAGAACTAATTAGGAAAAGGGATTCATCAGGTAATGAATCGGCTGCTACATTTTCCATTTCAGAGTAGAAAAAGTCTCATATCAACTCGACAAACACTAAGGACTTCTTGGACTTGGCTCGTTCAAATTCCAAGTTAAACCACTGGAGTATCACTATCCATTTGGAGTATTTTCCCCCTAGCAATTGACCTGTGAGAATGTGTTGCATAGGGTTGCAGTTAGAAATCACTGTAGTCTTGCGAGAGAGGATACAGTGCCGGAAGCGTTGAACTGCTTGGACGGCTACCAAGACTAGTTTTTTGACATGTAAATACTTGGTTTCGGTAGGCATTAGACTTCGACTCAAGTAATAGATAACATGTTCGTCATAACAATCATCCTCTTGGACGAGAACCATAGCAATGGTGTAATCCGAAGCTATGAGGTAGAGGAAATAATCACGACTGTAATCGAGGGGGAAGAGAAGTGGAGCACATGTCAGGGACAATTTCAAAGCTTCGAAGGCTTTGTTTGCGATGGTATCCCATATGAACTTAGACCCCTTTTTGAGGAGTCGTGTAAATCCATGAGTGATCTTGGCATAGTTTGGGATGAAACGACGAAGAAAGTTTCCTTTCCCTTGCAAACTTTGTAACTGGCGAAGTGTAGAAGGAGGAGGGAGATTAAGGATCACCTAGACCTTTAAAGGATCTACCATGATCCCTTGACGTGAAACAATAAAGCCTAGAATTCGGTCAGATTCCACGCAGAAAATGTACTTGTGAGGATTCAAGTGTATATGGTTAAAACGACAGCAGACGAAAATGGCTCGAAGGTGGAATGGATGATTGAATTGATGCATGGAATGAGCAGGTAAGTCGTTTAGATATGGTTGCACGATGTGCTTGATATCATGGAAGGCATAAGACATAGCGCGTTGAAAAGTTGCGCCAACGTTCTTGAGACCGAAAGGGATTTTTCGATAGGTGAAAGTGCCCCAAGGAAAAATAAAAGTTTTCTTGTGTTGATCCTTGGGAACAATATTGATTTGATTATATCTGGAGAAACCATCCATCAGAGAGAAGATTTCACTTCTGGCGCAATCGTCGACAATCTGAATGACGAAGGGGGTAGGAAAGTTGTCCTTAGGACAAGCTTTGTTGATATCCCTATAATCAAGGCATTCACGGATTGTGCCTTGTTTCTTGTTGATTGGGATAATATTGGAAACCCAATCAGTGAGGGCCATCGGGTAAATAAAGCTGGCTTTTAGAATTTTCTCGACTTCAAGCTTGATAGTAGCTGCTTTACGTGGGTGAACTGGACGAAGGTGTTGCCGGGAAGGTTTAACATCTGGGTATATCTTAATCTCATGTATCACAATGTTGGGGTCGATACCCGACATTTCTTTGTAGCTCCAGGCGAAGACGTCACATAACTCTTTGAAAAGTGACGTGTAGGTGAAAATTTCGTTAGGGGAACACGAAGCTCCGATATGCACATTTTCAACAATTCCAGGTTTGATGGATATGTCGAGGGAAATAGTGGGTGAGATATTTCTTAAGTTCCCTTTGGAAAACACATCGTGTGTGGACTTGGGAATGGTTGAAATGACGAAAATGGTTGATGGGGTTGATATCCGTTGGTAGTTCTCGATGGTATGTTGCTCCATGAAGAGGATGGAATGGTGATGTCCATCATCCCAAGGGGTGTCTTCCATGACAGACATGATCATCTAGTCTGTGGGAAAAATGACACGGAAAGGATTTGGAGATAACTCACCAAGAGAAGGGGTAGAAGGGGTTGGCAATTGAATGGCCTGATAGGAAGATTCGACTGGACTTAACAGCATTTCATTGCCATAACGAAGATGATCACCAGGGTCAGGTACCATCCATGGGTTGTGAGACACAGGGGCTCCATGAATCGAGGTGGAGATCATGTTGATTGAAGCGACAGACGAGTGTGGAACATCGGGTGGTGGAATGGGGAAAGTGCCCATTAACAAGGAGTCTTTGAGAAGACCTACACTGACATTCTTGTAACCGGGCGGGGTTTTAGCGATGAATGGTATGTTGCCAGTATGGTTATCTGAGTTAAAAAAGGCTAATTGGTTGACGGTGATTACCTTTACTTGATGCGGGAAATGTACCACATGAAAGAGAGTCGACACAACTATGCGCATGGAATTGATCCAGCTACGGCCAAGAAGAAGATTGTAATCGAGAGGAGCGTCAAAGGCTTCCACTTCGACTTGGACCGTTTTGCATTCTAGCATGATGGGCAACGAAGGAAGAACACTGTAGGGCTTAAAACCAAATCCATTGAAGGCTTTGAGAGTGTTATGGGACTTAGTCAAAGAGGGAGAGCTGATGGCTTTCCAGCAGGTAACAGACATGACACATGTCGAGGCACCCTCGTCGATAACCATTCAAAAAATGTTTTTATCGAAGACAATCACTTGGATTTGGAATGTGAGTTGGGGGGGTAACCTTGGAATGTGATCTTCCAAGTAAAAAATTATTAAATTCATGTCCATCGGGTCGATTCCACTGATAGATTTCAACAGTTACTTTCGTTGTGTGGGACAACTTTGAAGGACTTCGAGGGTTGACATCACAGAAGGTGCTTGGGCCAGATCTTCAACAATGTTGTAGTTCTGGGCAGCATGAGCATGAGGACTGAAAGCCGATTTATGAACGATGCCCTTTGGAGGGGGTCGAAGAACTGTGTCAAGGCTTGGTCGTTCGAGATGAAGAGGATCGGTTGTAGGTGGAGTCATAGGAGAGGGTTGTACCAATGAAGGAGGTAGATCATCAACCTTCTCTTTAGAGGGAGAATAATCTTTGGCTCGAGTGGTGAGTGCAATATCATTCTTCTTTGAATCACCAGTACACATCAATACATAGGACATAGTAGAAGGGGAAGGTTGGTAATGAATGACCAACTTGGCCTGTTGTTGAGAGGGGAAGGGTTGGGACAGAATGGTCGGAGTAGGTGGTTTCGGGGCTCTTTGAAGGAACTTAGTAACTTCGGCGCATCATGGACAATACTTCATGTAGTGATCATCACCACAGATAAGACAAGGGTATCGGGGTTTTCACTTGTCCCTGTCGTCAATAGGTGGAGTTTTGGTTCTCTCTGCTTCAGAAGTTTTTTTGTACTCCTTATTCTTACCCTTTCCCTTTCTAGATTTGTTTTTACCGGCTGGGCTAGATTGGACAACATTTACCTCAGAAGTCTTGCCAGTGGGAAGGGTAGGATATGGAGCATTTTGAACATTAGAAGATGCGGGTTTAGGGTTGGTGCTTGAGGCGGAATGTGGTTGGGCATGGAAAGTGCCAATCACACCGTCGGTTGCATGAGAGGCAGCTGGGGTAGTTGAAGTGGCGGAAGTGGAAGGACGAGGTGCATCAGGGAGTAAGTCGTAAAGAGTACCCGTTTGTTAGTAAACGAGGTCGAGGTATTGAGCACGACTTATGGCTTGTTCTTCTATGACAACTCCACCCATGGCGATATCACGACCGATGTTGTTCAAAAATGATTTTGTGAACCACTCTGCCAGCAACTAATCAGGAAGTTTGAGTTTGATGAGACGTCATCTTCGTTTCCACTCATGAATGTGATCGGATATATGAGTGGCTTTGTTTTGTTTGAAAGAACTCAGAATCTCGGTCCTCGTTTCATAATGGATCGGTAACTAGTAGTGGGTGAGGAAGGCCATAGCTAGGGTGTTGAAATCAACGAAGAAACCTTGTGGTAATTCTATATACCACTTCGCAACAGAACTTGTGAGAGTTCTTTGAAAAAGACGTAATCGGATAGAGTCATCCATCAAGGAGTTGGATGAGCACTAGAGATGAAAAGTCATGACGTGATTGTTCGGGTCCTCTCCCTCTTTTCCATTGAATTTAGGGATGTCATAGGGTAGCTTGGCTGGTATAGCGGGCCAATGGGGAGAGTGAGGGATTGGATAATTTAAAATCCTTGATAGATCTGGGAGGTCTAAAGTGGCCAAGAAGGGTAACTGTCTATTCACATGTGGGTACTGGTGGCTCTGGGGAGGGAGTCCCGTTGGCAAACCAGTGGGACCATAAGTAGTCTGCATATAATGTGAAGACCTAGGTAGATTCGGTGGTTGTTGTGGAGGAAAGTAACTCATGGGATTGTATCCTTGTATAGGGACGTGAGTTTGAGCATTCGAGCCCCAAATAGGATTGGACGTACCTAGATATGGTTGGCCTATACTAGGGGGTATAACGGATGTAGCTGGAAGCTGTTGTCCCCTAGTCGATTGAGGATTATGTTGTATCATATGGTTCCAATACTGGTCCAAGGATGGAGTTATGTTTTGTCCGTAGGGTGGGGTTGGTGGGGGTTGTCCTCCAATCGGGGATTGTGTTCCAATTGGGGGTTGTGTTCCAATTGGGATTTGTGTTCCAATAGGAATTTTCCCTATAAGGGGGGGTTGAGTCCAACCTCCTTGGTGAAATTGTCCACCAACAGGAATCTGGTAATTTGGTGTGAATGACGGAATAGTGCCACTAGGATTAGTGTTTCCAGTAGAGGACGAGAAAGGTCCTCGAAAATGGGGTTGAGGAAGTGTCAAAATAAAGCCGGGAGGAGAGTGCCCATTAGAAGAGGGACCACCAGGAGTTCCGGATGGGGTTTGTGTAGGAGTGGGAATGGAATCATTCAACGCATGGTATCTGGGTGGAAGCGTCGGGGTGACACTGAGTGAGAGAAGTGTGCTGATGGGGGCTTGACTAGCCGTTATAATCCCAGTGTGAATACTCATAGTGTCTGTGTAATGGACCATTTCTATAGGGATGGTCAAGATGTGGTCAGATCGCGGAGCGTCTGTACCAGGAAAATAATGAGCAGTAGTAAGAGGTACTGTGTCTGGGTCAGAGGTTTCAGGGAACGCAGGTGAGACAGTGATTTCAACGCCTGATCCTGCGCCAAAGAGATCTCATCTAAAAACGCCAGTAGACCAAAAAGGATCTTGGCCTTCAAGTCCTGGAAAGGGTCCAATCGGTGATCCAAAAGACAACACAACTAAGTCTCTGGAAGAATTCACTCGCATAATACGTCTCTTAGAATCGGGGTGAAGTCGAAATTCCTCTCAAGTATTGGTAATTTGGAAACGTTCTAGAGAGTCGGTTCTTTCCACTTGTGGAGTGGTAACATCTTGGACTTCACTCTGTTGAGGAGAGCCCTCAGGTGAGCTTGTAGGTAGGGGTTGGGAACCTTCCAGGTTTTCTGGAGGTAAGCCCTGCATTCTATGTGAACGACGTGGGGGGTCTATTGTGAACGAGTTACAAACTTACGAAGAAAAAACCTATGGTCAACTTAGGTAAACAAACAACACGTGCTAGTAAGCAAAATTTAGGAAACAATACCAAGAAAACAAGAAATTCTAATTTCGAAGTCACTAGTTGGTGATGAAATCCAACGTCGCAACAACGAGACAAGAAGGGGCTGGGCTAGACTGGAAAAGTTACACTGACGACCTGCTTAACGGACTTACACCCTGGTGCAAGCTCCCACACATAATCATGGGTATACCCTCCAAGGAGCCCGAGTGAGTTTGGCCAACGTCGATTC
>JZKD02S0913442.1:109580-129185 GCA_000966675.3 Picea glauca
TGCATGTTCCCAACTTGACATTTTTCATGTTGGGAACTACCTTGTCTGCACTTGGATGATAAGTTTCCCCATCCTTAGGACTTATGATAAAATATCATATAACTTATACTTCAGGAAATATTAATATAATATTCCCTTATGCTTAAGCCCCCTTGGCTTAACCCCTCTTCCTAGACTCTTATCCCCCCTTTCCCTTGGGTTTAAGCCCCCTTGGCTTAACCCCTCTTCTTAGACTCTTATCCCCCCTTTCCCTTCTAGTGGAGTTATATCCCTCCATACTCTTTTCATTTGGTTGATCTGCAACATTGATGTATTTTTATTAATAATCCAGGTGTGATTACATATATTACAATGATCCAGGTGGATATTGGTGGCCACTCACCTATTCCAACTGGCTCCTCGTGTCCGTTTTTTGTTCAACACGCTCTTTTGTACTGCTTTGTAATTGTTGGTTCTACACTTATGGCTATCTGAAGCCCCACACATCCTCTAGGTGGATACAGGTGGCCTCTCACCTAATCCAACTGGCTTATTTTGTATGTTTTCATGTCAACACATCTTGTTGTACTTCCAGGGTCGTTTTGGGGCCCTAAACATTGTTTTTTTGGCTCATCATAGTGAAACTATAGAAGGAGTTAGAGTTTGATGGAAGAATGTTTATTTCTCTGAGAGATCTTTCCAACAAACTATCACGCGCCTAAAACGGAGGTCGTATGCAAAATTTATGACCCTTGGAAGTTGAGGTACCAAATTACACCAACTTACCCATAGAGCCCACATGACTTTTGGCGTTTCACCTTTTAGGGTTAGGTTTTTGGATGTCTAAGGTTTTGGAATTCATGATTAATATCAAAAAGGCCTCTGGAGCCTCATTGTAATCCATTCTTCTCAGAAGGATGCACATAGTAGCCACATCTCTTCTCAAAGATAGCTACCACCATTCGAGCAAGTGTTTTAGTTCTGCAGTTTTACAGTTTCAGCCTATTTCATTATTTAATAGAAGATTTTGTTCACTAGATATTTGTGTTATTCTTCATATCTCTGTGTTTATTGTATTCAGTTTGTTAATTAGTTCGTTCCTCTCCTAAATCTGAATCAGTGGCATCATAGCAGTATGCTCTTCATTTATTTTTCTTCGTGCATGTCCCCGACAAGATCTAGGTACAAGAAGTTGGGACTTGAACCAATCGAGCCACTACAAGATCGGTCACGCTGAGCCCGACAACAACCCATGGGGGACAAAAATAAATATGATGGAGTAGGAGATCCTATTAAAATGTTGCTCGAGGAAGCCCTCGTGTGACAAAGGAACAAAATGATGGACAACTTCATGCAGATCCTTTGACGACTACCCACAGGAGAAGCATCTTCATCAAGCAACCATGCAACCCCCTTCAAGGTACAGATAAATTTTGATATTCCATTATTTGAAGGACTGATAGATGCGGATGTTGTAGATAAATGGTTGAATTTGCTCGAAGGATATTTTTTGGTCCATAATTTTTGCGATATGGAAAAGATCACTTTTGTAGTCCGCAAGGTCGTTCCCCATGTTAAAGACTGGTGGGATACTTACTCTAAGCAAAGGGCTGTGGAGGAATCTACAATGTTTTTGGTGGCCCCTACATGGGATTCCTTTCGGGACTCCATTAAATTATAGTACTACCATGTTGGAATCTATGAGGACTAGTACACCAGATGGACCACCCTACGTCAAGAAAGGGACCAGACTGTATCATATTTCACCAATATTTTCCATACCCTACACACCAAATTGGGTATCAAAGACTCTGAGCGTCATCTAGTTCTCAAATAATGCAGTTGGTTGCATAGATACATTCAAACAGAAATGGAGTTCCTGGACATTGCCTCATTGGGCACAGCTTATAGATACACTGTTAATATCGAGCAGAAATTTAAGCAGAAATGACGAGAGTTTGGATCTGCAAACCCCTCATAGCCGAAGGAGGGAAAAGGCAACCCCAACCCACACAACAAGAGACCAAATCGAGATGGTCGCCCCTAGGACAACCGGTCCAAGCCACAACCCAAGAAGGGCAATGAGAAGATGAAGAAGGACACGAGAAAATGGTGTGAGTACCATAAAAGTCCTTGGCACAACACCGAAGAATGTCTCTCCAAGAAGTCCCTCATGGATGAGCTAAAGGCTTCCGAGTTAGAGGTTGATTATGATTCCAATTCAAATAATGAAGGAGGGAAGTGGATTATTGATGTTGAATCCCATTTCCATTGTCGCTACCACCAAAGTCTGACCAAGCTAACCAGAAGAACAAGAGGAAGGGGAACACCTCTTTCACTCGCAGATGTGGGTCAAGGGGGCTCCGATTCATTTCATTGTCAATAGAGGTAGTTAAAAGAACCTGATTTCAATAGAGGTCATCAAGAAACTAGAACTTCCAACAACACCTCAACTGCAACCCTATACCATCGACTAGCTTCGCCAAGGAAGATATCTATGTGTCAGCCAAAAGTGTCGTCTGCCCTACGACATCAAGACTTTCAAAGATGAGGTACTATATGATATTGCTCCCCTTGAAGTTTGTGATGTTATTTTAGGACAACCATATTTGTGGAAGTGTCATGTTGTGTATGAGTCTAGACCCCACAGTGTTATTATTAATTTGGGTAGACAATTTTATAGAAACCCAGAGGTAGCTCTGCCTACTGCTATTTCTTTAATCTCTGCTAAGAAATGTAGTAAGGTCATTTCACAAACCGGGGAGTTTGTCTTCTTTGTGATCCATTCTCATAGTAAGCAGAAGGTCTCTGTCGCATCTTTGGCCTCTACATAATGCCTCTCTTTGCAGCAAAATCAAGTGGATGGGATCGTGGAAGAATACAGAGACATATTCGCCTCACCTACAAGGGTACCGACACACTACCAAGTCAAGCATCCAATTGATCTGACCCCCGATGCACCTATATCCAATGGACTAGTCTACCGGCACTCATTGATGGAGAATGATGAAATCAGGTGTCAAATCCAAGAGCTTATTCAAAAATGGAACATCAGACCCAACTCCTCCCCTTGCGAAAGGCCGATTGTACTGGTGCAGAAGAAGGATGAGACTTGGCGACTCTGCATTGATTATAGAGACCTAAACAAAATCACAGCCAGGAACTGCTACTCCATTCCCAGAATTGATGACCTTCTTGACCAACTCAAGGGGGGAAATTTATTCATCAAGATTGACCTGAAGTCTGGCTACCACCAGGTTCCCATCGAACCAACTAATGTATGGAAGACAACCTTCAAGTCTATAGAAGGTCTCTATGAATGGCTAGTCATGCCCTTTGGCTTAACAAATGGACCAATCACTTTCATGAGGTTGATGGATGATGTATTGAGACCCTTCACCAACTCCTTTGTGGTAGTATATTTGGATGACATCCTCATCTTCAGCAGAATGTGGGAGGAGCACATGCGACATATTCAACAGGTTTTGAGCACTCTGTGGTAGCACAAGCTTTATGCCAACTTGAAAAAATGCTCTTTTGGCATGAACAAGGTCCAATACTTGGGCTACATTGTTGATGAGCATGTGGTACATGTTGATCCAGCTAAGAACTAAGTCATCCATGATTGGTCAGCCACGCCCACACTGACCGAGCTTCAAAGATTTTTGGGACTAGCCAACTTCTATCGATGATTCGTGTTGGGATTCTCCCATATTGCATGGGCCCTTAGCCAGGTGACCAAGGGTGGTGGTAGGGCCAATTTTGTGTGGGGAAAGGAGCAACAACGGGCATTCAATGATCTGAATCATTTCTTGTGTTCAACTCCCATACTCTCCTTGCCCAATCTGCAGCAACCATTCGAGATTGAGACTGATGCATCTGACTATGTTGTGGGTGCAATTCTCACTCAACATGGGAATTTGGTGGCATACCATAGTGAGACACTCTCTGATACCATGTGAAAATACCCCACCTATGACAAGGAAATGTATTCCATTGTACAATCTTGTCATCAATGGAAACATTACATTATGGGGAAAGAGACGATCATACACATTGATCGCAAGCCTCTTCAGTTCATACATACACAAGGGAAATTGTAGAACAACCGCCATCAGAAGTGGTCCACCTACCTGCAGTAGTTCCATCTCAACATAAAGTATAAGACATGTATCTCCAATCATGTCGCTGACTACCTTAGTCGGCATCCTGTGGCGACACTCACCACTGTGGACATGAAGCATCTAAGTGGCCCTAACTTTATTAGCAAGATCCGAACTTCACCACCACCTATCGGCTCTTGGGTACAAGTGAAACTTTCACTGATTTTCACATTCAGGAAAAAATATTATGCCAGCTGGGCCATCTCTGTGTTCCTACAAGGAGCATGCAAAGCTGATTTGGGAAGCCAACTACAGTCGGGTGGCATGACATTTTGGCATGGAGAAAATTGTGGATGTTCTCCAGAAACATTTTTATTGGCCAAAAATTCAATAGGAAGTCAACAAGTATATCATATCTTGCACTTTCTGTGCCATTTCCAAGCCAACCATCAAAAATTAAGGCTTATACACCCCTCTTCCTATCCCCTAGAAGCCTTGGGAATCCATCTCAATGGATTACATGTCTGGCTTGTCATCGACCAAGCAAGAAAATGATTTTTTGTTTGTGGTTGTTGATTGGTTTTTGAAGATGGCCATCCTCACAACCGGTAAGAAGAATGTCACAGTGGCATATACAAGATCTTCTTTGAACGAGTGTGGGTCCACCTTGGGATACCACATACCATCATCTTCAACCAAGACAATAGGTTCCTAAACACCTTTTGGTCAAGTATCTAGTCTCTTTTGGACACCAAGCTCACAAAATCCACTGTTTTCCACCCCCAAACCGATGGCCAAACAAAGGTCATCAATTGGATGATTGTGCACATCCTGCGCATGTACAATTCTAAGCATCCACGTACATGGGACAAGAGTCTCCCATATGTCCAACACAGTTACAACAAGGCTCTCCGTAGTTCCACCGGCCATATCCCATTTCAGGTAGGTCTGGGATTCCAACCCTTGGGACCCATTGATGTTGCACTTCCTCTTGCCACCACACAAACAAACTCTTCCCCTGATCAATATGCAATCGACAAAGCCACTAGATTCATTGAGTGGATTCAACACATCCGCCAACAGGTCCAGGAGATTTTGCGGAAATCCAATGCTAAGTACAAGTAGTGCCATGATCAACATAGGGTACCACACCAATTTTAGGTTGGCGACAAATTATGGTTACATTTGTAGAAGGACCGTCTCACTGGGCCCCATCAGAAGCTTCACCCACTTCATTATGGACCTTACACCATCACCAAGGCTGTGGGTAGCAATGTTTTTTAGCTCAACACTCCACCCTTCCTTGGTCTGCATTCGGTATTCAATGTGGACCTCCTTCGGCCATATTTTCCCCCATTATTGGACACCTCCGAGATCGCAGAACAAATGACACCAACAGAGCTCAACCTTGACTACATGGAACAAGCATCCACTGATAAGATAGTGGACACACAGGTCAAGGGGACTCACCAGTAGTGGATCCAACTTTACTGGGTTGTCAAGGCATGGCAAATCCTACCCCAAGGAAAGTGACTCACCCAAGGCCAAATCCAGCAGAAGTTTCCTCACCTGATTGGGAAACTCAATGCAATGGATACCATTGCTTCGTAAGGGGAGAGGATTGATCCAGGTAGATATTGGTGGCCACCCACATATTCCAACTAGCTCCTCGTGTCCATTTTTTGTTCAGCACGTTCTTATGTACTGCTTTGTTATTGTGGGTTATACACTTTTGGTGATGTCTTAAGCCCCACACATCCTCCAAGTGGATACAGGTGGCCTCTCACCTAATCCAACTAGATTATTTTGTATGTTTTCATGTTATCACATATTGTTGTACTTCCAGGGGCGTTTTGGGGCCCTAAACGTTGTTTTTTTGGCTTGACACAGTCAAACTACTGACATAGTCATATTTTAATGACAAAATGTGTAGCTCTCTGAAAGACCTTTCTAGTGGGCTATCACGCACCTAAGACGGAGGTCGTATGAAAAACGTTATGACCCTTGGAAGTTGAGGTACCAAATTACACCAACTTACCCATAGGGCCCACATGAATTTTGGTGTTTCACCTTCTAGGGTTAGGTTTTTGGATGTCCAGGGTTTTGGCATTAATGAGTAATATCAAAGAGGCCTATGGAGCCTCATTGTAATCCATTCTTCTCAGACGGATGCGCATAGAAGCCACATCTCTTCTCAGAGATAGCTACCACCATTCGAGCAAGTGTTTCAGTTCTACAGTTTTATAGTTTCATCCTATTTCATTATTTAATAGAAGATATTGTTCAATGGATATTTGTGTTATTCTTCACATCTCTGTGTTTATTGTATTCATTCTGTTAATCAGTTTGTTCTGCTCCTAAATCTGGATCATACAATGATAGGATCACTGACCTTTTATCATTTAGGCTCCTTGGCCTTAAATGACATAGACACTCTAGCCTCAAATCACATATACAATGGCACTCTGGCCCAAAATAGCTTGGCTCGCCAGCCTATAAAGTATATGTACATTTACAATTGGGTTTTGGCCTAGGAGTATTACAAAAACATATTTATGTATAGGGTGGTTTCTATAGTGACAATAATCAATAGAAGTGGTTTTTAAAGATTTTTCAGATATGAAACATGTTGATCCAACTTTGACATACTACAATGGTTCTAACAAAGGTTTTAATGATATTGAATACCTAATGTGTAGTTTCCATTTCCATATTCACTAGCCTACCATAAATTTGTAATAATTCAAGTTAAGAACTAGTACATAATTAATGATGCATCATATATTCATGAAAATGAAGGCCTCCCTAAAATATAAATTAGGATATCCAAAAAATATATTCATCATTGCCTATATGAATAGTAAAGGCCATCCAATATCATCTCAAATCAATGCATTACTCCATTTAGTACATAAGAATTTTCTCTCCAAATAAAAACTTTTCATAATGTTCCACTATTGAAATTTTGTTTACAACTMGATGGAAATCTTTTACTAAGAGTCCTTTCTAAAGGTAAGAAATCTATTACTAAGAGTCCTTTCTGAAGGTAAGCAAGAACTAACAAGTGAAAAGGTATAATTTAAAATAACAAGCACCGAATAAGAGATATAAAATCATCCCATTATTGGAAATATTGTCTTTAAAGAGAATAAGAGTAAATACATGTTAAGTATATTAATTATTGGAAATATTGTCTTTAAAGAGAATAAGAGTAAATAAATGTTAGGTATATTATTATATAGAATTTCATTGGGTTTTAGGGGTTGACCTACTTAGATTTCCCTACTTAGGTAGATAGTGGGTGTCATTTTCCTAATGCATTGATCAATACATAGCGTCACTTTTTGATGAAAAGTAAGGATAAAGGCCTCCCTAGTCAGGCTATAGAGGTGGATTTTCTTTTTAGAAAGTAAATTTATATAATCATAAATTCTTGTTTGTTCAAATTATATAGAGTCATTCCTCTCTTTATCTATGAGGAGAGGGCATGTTTCCATTGCTTAATAAATGGGTTCACTCATGGTCCAATCATCCAATGTAGTAACAACTTTTTTATTCCTATTTTTACGATTGTTTATGTCAATATGTCAAACTAGAGACTATAATTATTATATTATTATTTCTTTTCTGGGTTTATGATTCACCTAAGAGATTAGATGGAGTTTGGATCATTGTAACACCTCGTGGTAAGTGTGGTCACTATGTGAGATGTTTGTTTGTGAAGATGGATGTTATTGTTGATTATGGATGATTGTCTTTTATGGTTAGCCAATGGTTACAAGTATTACCCTTTGTGAATGATAGTGAGTTTTTCCTTCATGGTTAGTTGTTGATAAATTTTACTATTGGTATCATGTGATGTTTTTTCTTTAGTAATTTATATTAAGTTTATATTTTATGTGTTGGCTACCCTTTGGATAGAATGAATGTGTTTTATATTGATAGTTAGAATTTTTCTTACAATATGATCAATTACCTTATGAGACTTATCTGTGACTTAATGATTATGCTCTTGATGGCCTGTGTTGAGTAATGCCTATTTTGATATGTTATTAAAAGGTTAGTGCAATTAGGTAGGATGGTGTTTGTTATCGCACAATCTGTACTTTATCAAAAGCCAAGGTAAGTGAAAGCAGGATTGACATAATATGGAGTGAGCTATCATTGACACCTTAATAGGAAACCCCTTTCTATTTAGGAGTATATCAATGTACCCCAGGGGAGACCTCCCTAATGACCTAAGGTTTTGAGAAGGGCTAAGGCCAAAGATAAGAAAATTCCCCCCCTCTCATAGGTAATTCAATTTCAAAGGGTTCTTTTATGTCTTATAGAGATGAAGCAAATGAATAATATTGTTTGCCTTCCCAGAACAAGACAAGAAAATAGAAAAATGACACTTTCCAACTACCAAAATGATATTAATGCTTCATAAGACAATGAACTCTTAAAAAAAATATAACAGCTGATATAAAATTGAAGCAGTACAATAGTTTACAACAACAATGATAAATTTGTAACAACCACAAAAATTATGATCCAAAATGCTTGAGAAAAGGCTAGAAATAGTAGCTTTAACTAGGTAAATTGATATTAGATAGTCACAAGTAGATTTAGCAATGTCTAGCTAGCAATATGTGTCACTTTTGATGTTAGTTTGTTGTTGTTAGATGTTTGTAGCAATATTTTGCAACAACAACAAATTGGTTAGTGAATTAGGCTAATCCGAGGTTAGTAGGAGTTAGTGGATGTTCCAAAGAAGGTAGTTTGAAAATACTTTGATCAATCAATCACTAGTAGTGAGTAGACTAGTGCCTTCTAGGGTAATGGAGTCAATCATAGAAGCAACAAATCTTAGAGGAAAATAGCAATGATAATACTTAGTCAAAGGATATGGAGAAGATGAGAGAGGTGTTGCCAGTTGGTAACCCAAGGCCTCAAACATCCAAGTCCAGAGATAATTGCTAGGAAATAAGGAAACTTAGGTCCTAGCGATTTCTCTTTTCCTTGGACAATTTGAAATAAAATATGCAATAGGAAATAAAGTAGGATTACTAGAGTGCTAAAATGGTAGTTCTCTAGTATCTACTTCTCGCTAAGGTTCTCTTTGAGAAATTTAAACAAGTAGAAAATTATAGAGAGAAAGATAATAACTTATGTCTTTCTCGTAGGGTTTCAAGCAAGCAATTTCATAATCTTTGATATGAAACAAGTAAATTCACCATAAGAATTCATTCACAATAAAGAAATTCATATTTTAAACTTACTTCACCAAGAATAATCAAGCTCAAATCGTAGTTGAAGATCCTCCACCATCAAAATAGCCAAGAAACACCAAAAATAGCCTCCTCCAAGAAGTGCGCCTGAAATTTCAGCCAATAACCCTAAAAGAGGGCGCAAATTTCAGACTTCACCACTTGTGTGATGAGTGATGATGAATAAAAATGAGAGTTTTATCTCTTATTTATACAATATCAATGACCTTTAATTACAATTAGGTCATAAAAAGGTCGACATGGCCAAATTACATTAAATCCAATTTTTACATAAATGACAATAATTAAACCCTAATTTCATCTTTAAGGGTGACATCATGACCTTCTAGGGTGACGTTAGGCCCCCAAGGTGGAATTCTAGGCCTCAAATGAAAAAAATTTGGCCTCCAAAGGCCCCAAATGCTGCCACATGTGCCAACTAGCACCAAACCACCCTCATAAATGCAAACCCTGACTGGATGACGTCTAGGGTCAAAATGATGACATCATGGGATCTCAAGGGTCAACGTCCTAGAGGAAAGGAAAAACCCCCATGGGTCTAGGTCTTCTTGAGTGTCCTTGGTGCAACGTCCTTCCTTCTTTCTCGTGACAACATCTATTTTCTATTTCCCCTTGGTGGGGTCACAACATCCATCTGTTGGGATTTTAGCCCCATGGAGGTCCAACCTAATCATTCCCCCATATGTACTTGTCCATTGGGAAAAGTCCTGAAACAACCAAAAGTATGCCCTCTATGGTCTCATAAGTCACAGGGATCATATAAATGTCAATCACATCTAATAATCAAATTACCCAAACATGTGCGTCAACCCCCCCTTTACCCAAACAAATGCTCAAAGACGTTATGCAGTTTAATAAGTCAGATTTGGAGAAGGTATCAGGATGTCTTATTGGGATAATCCTCCTTAAGTTTGGGGTGTTTCCCAAGTTAGAACCAATCTAAGGTCATGTAAGTGTGTTTGATGTGGCATAGGGTAAATGTTTGGGAAGAGGGTGTAGTGATAATAGGGAAATGTAGGTCTTGCCTGTGGGTGCCTTTGTAGAGGGTGAGTTGCCCCTTATCATGGATGCCATGTTTTCCTAGCCCATTCCATTCTTTTTATTGTTAGTCTTATTTCTTTTGGTCTTTTTTATTTTCAAGGGAAAATATGGGGGACATTGTCCTGGCGTGGTGACGAGAGGTGACAGTGTTACCCACAAGCATTTCATGGAAATGAGAAGTTTGGCTCGTGATGAGACCCACTTTCTCTTGGCTATGACACCAATAGCCACTACCCTAGTTTGGTGACCAGATATATGGTTGTGTCATACCGCTACATGCCCATGGACCGAATACACTGACTCATGATGAGACCTCTCATCCACCAACTAGTACCTTGATTTTTGGTTTATCTTATGGGTCCCCTCTTCTTACTGAGAAGCCTTTTATTGCTTTATCGGGAATCCTTGGGAGAAGCATCTCAAAGGTTTCATTTTGGATTTTAACTCTTGCCAGCTACTTTTACCCCATAGGCTATAAGCCCCTTCTTCCCACAAGGCAATGTACAACCCTTCCTAGCATGGAAAACCCAATGCCCGAACCAAGGTGGGGAAAGATGAGAGGGATAATGATGGAAAGTGGTAAGCATGGAGGGAAAGGATGATGACCTTTCACAGAACCACCCAATAGAAACTCATCCTAAATGGGAATCAACTTACTAGGACATTGTGTCACCCTCCGAGGTATGAACAAGTTAAAGAGCATAATTTCCAAGCAAATGTTATGAAATGAAGGAGAATTCAGTGCAACATATTCAAGTGCTTCAAAAATTAGAGTGACACATACCATGATACCCAGACTCATTACCTCATAGAGAAAAACTTACTACTACTTCAGAACCAAGATGGTGGGATGAACACTGCTACTGTTGATAGGTGGGATGCACTGAAGAAACGATGGGCCCTCTAGGGCCATGCTCAATTCATCTGACTCTCGACACTCCATGTCTAGGATTTGTGGGCCTCGAGACATGATCTCCTTAGTTATCCCTAGGATAGGGGATAATATCTGGCTCCAACTCAAGGACATGTGCTCACCGTAGAGCACATAAGAACCTCAACATCTTTGGCATGACATGTATCTGTTAGATATCAACAAATGTATCAGTAATCATTAGGCTGGTGATATCACCCCTCACTCATATATGATATAGTGGAATAAAATAAGCATGCATATATACAAAATGAAAGAATACAAAATGAAACTAAACTATAGTAGCATGATATGCAAATGGTATATACAGTGGATGCAAATGCCTAACTTACCTATACTTGCCTGTCATGCCGCTGGCGGGAAGTAGTTCTTGATGTGTATATAATTCATAGGTATCTTCAAAGCTTCTCCTTCAAGTGTTGCTAAGTTAAAATAGTTTGTTCCTTCCTGACTCATGATTTTGTAGGGACCTGTCCATAATCCATCCAACTTCTTGTGCATACCAATTTTCTCCCTTATTTTGTCCCATAACAACATTAATTCTCCTTCTGTGAAACCTCTTTCTTTTTCTTTATGATCAAAGGTATTCTTAACTTTCTCTTGATTCTTCACCATTTGACTTAAGGAAACCCTCCTAAATTCATCCAACTCAACCAACTAGTTAATTCTCCCTTGAATTTCTTCTTCTTCTGTGGTGTATTGTTGAACGAAACGGAGGATAGGGATTTGTAGATTCACAGGTAGTTTAGCCTACAACCCATACACTAGTTTAAAATGGGTTTTTCCTATTGAGGTATTTGTTGTTATTTGATATGCCCACAAGGAATACTTGATCTTGTTATCCTAGGCCTTCTTGTTCTCTCCCACAACCTTCTTAATGTTATTCATGAGGTTCTTATTGCTTTATTCTACCAAGCCTTTCCCTTTTGGGTAGTAGTTTGACGAATGAGACAAAATGATACCGTACTTGAAAAAAAAATTTGCTAATGCAAGGGAGATGAAAGCTTTGGCATTGTCAGTGATAATTTTGAATAGTACCCCAAATATTGTTATGATTCGTCCTTCCAAAAAGTTCATGACCACCTCCTTAGTGGATTTATTTATGGGAATAGATTCTACCCACCTAGTAAAATAATCTGTGGCAGTCAAAATGCATCGACAACCGTTACTTGAATTATATTTAAACTCACCAATAAAGTCTAAACCCCACTGTTGAAAAGAATCTTCTACCACCATGGGTTTCAAAGGTTGTGCCAGGAGTTTTTGTTTACCTGCAAAGTATTGACAAGGTTGATATGAGCGGACATATCGGTGAGTATCAACAAACAATGTTGGCCAATAATATTCGGCTCTTAAGATCTTGTGTGTAGTAGTACAGGCAACGAAGTGCCCACCACAATACCCTGAGTGTAATTATTTCAGTAGTTTGTTGGCCTCTTCTTTTCCCACACATCTAAGGAGAACTTCTTCTGAGTCCTTCCAGCCAAGACCATCCTCAATTAAACAATACTTCATAGCTTTGAGTCTTAGAGCTCTTCTTTTATAATCTACTAGATGGTTTGGGCATCATAAGTTCCTGAGGTAGTATATTATGTCAGAATAACATTCACTTGTTCGTTTTCTTCCATTTGTATAGCTTCTTGGTTTCTCTCAGTCAACATTCGGGCTAACCCTTGTCCCTTCACAATCTTGGTGGGTGTTATTTCTAAGTCATATTCTTGGATTTTGGAAACCCACTTACCCCTAGTACCCATACAATCTTGATGTGACAAAACATCCTTTACTGTCGAGTAAGGGATATAAGCCTTAATATTGTTATAGCCCACATAGTTTATAAAATGCTCAAGGGATTTCACCAAGGCATAAGCTTGTTTTTCAGTAATTGAATGATTTAGCTATGAATCCCTAAGGACTTTACTCGTGAATGAAATAGGATGTTCATGGTCATCAACATCTTTCTACAATAAGACACATGCGATAGTATCTTGAGAAGTGAAAGAGAATATCATGAAATCTCATGAATAATCAGGACTAATCAGAACTGGGGCTTGGGAAATGACGTCTTTTATATCTTCAAAATATTGAAGGGCCTTGTCATTGCTAGCGGGAAAACCCCCCCTATGACTAGACCAGGGTTCAGAATGTAGACAGATCAATTAACAGTCTATAAGTCAACTACTTCTCTAAACTACCCCAAACATACCAAAACTCATACAAGAAAAGAAAAGTTGAGGAAGATCGAGTAACTATACCTCTACTCCACGTCCAATGATGATCCCCTCATGCTTGGAAGATTTTCTGACTACACGCCTCCTCCTAGGGTTGGCCCGCATCCAAATATTGACAAACAACAAATGACAAGCATGCTATTCCATATAAAAATTAAGGTTAGATGTTAGAATGTCAAAACATAAACCAATAAAAGCATTCAATACACCATGATTTGGGACAGGAAAAGTAATTATTTTATTAATAACTCAATGATTATACCTTTACAATCAAATCCAGCTACTGCTCCACGAACCTGGTTCGGGCTCCTCTTCACCAAGCTCCAAGTGCACCTTTGTATGGCTTCTCCTCTCAACCTTCTGATTTCTTCTTGGGAAGTGAATGGGTTCTGATGGAGGAAGAAAGGCTAATGGGGAAATGTAGAGGCAATTCTCACAAAAGGGGTTGCAATAACTTAGGCAAGGACGAGATGTGAAACGGGCAGAGTTTCACTGTTCTTATGTCTAGATCTAAAATGAGACCCCAACACCTCCTTTTTTATGAAAAAAGGATGGTTATTCGGTTGGGTGACGGGCTATAGGTTGTGGATTAGTTGGGAAACTACCCAATAGCCCGTAATCTCAATGAATTCCTTGCAACTTTTTATTTTTTGTAACTTTTGCAAGTATACGCGGGTTGTAGTGGTGCAACATGTGTATGTACACGATCTGTAGTGGTGCAACAAGCATATGTATGCGGGAAATAGTGGTGCAGAGTGCATACATCTTCAAAAAAATGTTTTTTAGAAGAGCAACTCAGCAGTGCTTTGGCAAAAAATGCAAGTAAGAGGGCCAAAGGCCAGGTATGCATGTGTAGAGAAATTTAGGGTTATAACATATGCCCCCTAATGTGTGAGGTCAGAAGATCATCTGATGGCCGAAATGCATTACAAAATCTTCACCAATGTACAAAACGAGTGAGGCTGGGACCAGAGTTCGGGAGGTGTCATCTGCAAACTAACAATTGTCTCTCTGAGGCGGGCATACCCATGCTCGGGATGAAATAAATCATGGTTGCCAATCAAATACACAACAGATCCATGTCATATAACTATATAAAGTGTAGTTGTGAGAAATACACAACGGATATACATCTCAAAATCAAAGATATACAAGTAGAGTATCCATATTCAAGAAGCCAATGATGCATGATGGTTGGAGATGAGGTATTCATAGCTCGAGGAACAACTTCAAGATATTCAAAAGTCAGGTAGGATTACAATGTGAGTGCATGAATTCACTACCCAGAGGTCTTCAATGACTCGTCGGGAAAAGATGAGAGGATCTCGATGATCAGGAAGATAACTTCGTTCGATGATCAGGAAGATAACTTCGCTGATTTTGAATCAAGACTTGACTATACTTTCAGGATGGCCAACCCATGAGGTCAAGAGAAAAACTCCAGAAAGGCCGACTTAGGTTGGGTGAAACTTCCCTTGGACAAAATCATGAAATATGATCAGACTCAGGTAGCATGACATTGACATAAGTTCACAATGCAAGAGGCAACGCAAACTCTCCATGTGTTTGGAAGAGTAACCAAACAAAGGAGGGCACAACTCTATGTAGCAAGAACAACTTCCTAAGGTCATACTATATCCCAATAATTGACGAACAAATGGAAGGATGCGCTTTGTCCAAGGGTGACTCATTGTGCTGCCAAAAAAGAATATATTTTCCCGTCCACTCTTTTTGTGTTTTTTGATTTTTTTTGTCTTTTTCAATTTTTAAAAAGCTTGAAAAAGAATAAAAGACTGCTACGTTACAAAGGAGGAATGAGTGCCGCAAGAAATCATTCTAGTTCCAAGCGCAAAGAACACACTAATGCTCAGATCAAGGAGACATATGCAGGAAAAGGACACTCGGGGAAAATTCCTCCATGGGTCAAGGTGTCAAGTCGCAGAGGAAAAGTGCTACAAGGCTTGTGTATAAGGCATGCTTCAAAGGTTCATTTGAGAGCAACATGGAGCTAGAATTAGGCCAAAGATGCAGAGATGCAAATATGATTAACAAGACACAATGAAACCCCCTTCAATGTAATTTTTAATGAGCCCGGAGAAGGTAAGCTCAATAGTTTTTTCATGTTTAGAGAGTTTGAAAAAACGTAAAACAAGACTCCAAGGGGTACCTTTTTCAGAAATAGTCTAGTCGGTTGGAAAAAGGGGTAAATTAGCACAGAAAATACGTCTATTCAAAACCATTTTAACGATTGTGACAAAGACAACATCACTCGACAATCTTTTCAATTTTAAGGAGTCTAAAAAGAGCTTAACTATGGACTCACAACCTTTTTTCTAATTTTAGTCTCCTTAGCTCGAAAAAGTATAAAAAATACTGAGGAGAACTCTCTCGATGAGACGAATCTCTCGAGGCGTACGTTTTTCCTCCATAATCTATAGGCCGAAAAAAGGGGTAAAATCATGCCAATTGACGTTCTTCTGGACCAATTTAACAAGTGTGAAGGAACAAGGTCACTCGACGATCTTTTCAAATTTAGAGAGTTTGAAAAGAGCTTAACTATGGACTCCGTGGGGGTTCCTTTTACGTAAGTAATCTCCAAGGCCCAAAAAAGGTGATAAACCAAAACCAAGGAGAATGTTCCTTTTTCGTAAATTTAGTCCCTCGGGCCTGAAAAAGGGTTAAACTTATGCCTGAGAATACTCTTCTAGCGAACCGAGGTTCCTAGAGTATACCTGTATTCGTACAATTGACCATCCAGACCAAAAAAGGGGTAAAATACTGTCGAACAGACGTGCCTTCAAATTTGATTTTGGTGAGCGTGAAGGGCAACAAGATCGCTCGACAATCTTTTCATGTTTAGAGAGTATGAAAAGGGCTTAAAGAAGACTCTAGGGGGCTACTTTTCTCAAGTAATCCTAACAAGATCACTTGTACCAAGAGGGGAAAGCAAGGGCTCCCATGCCCCCATTGGATCAACCAACAGATCAATTACCCAGACCATGTCTCGAGAAGAAAAAAATGAGTGAACAAGTTCCTACTCAGGAGAAATTGAACATCAAGGATAAAATGCCACATAATTAACCCGTGGCAAGGTAGAGTCTACACGAACACTAAGAACATATAAAGGGGCAGCTTGAACTAATGCCGAATTAGGATGGTGATTGTCAAATGCCAGTTGGTCGATAGTGACAATGCTTCCATTGTGAGGGAAATGCATCACCCGGAAAAGCATAGACACCACAACATTCATAGCATATACATAATCACACCCGAGGATCATATTGAAATCTAACGGGCCTTGCACCACTATAACATTGACAAGGACAGTCTTCCCACCTAACGAGATAAGCAACTAAGGAAGAATCCCCAAATATTCACTAGGATGTCTGTCAAAAGCCAACAACTCATGCAATGCAGACACAAGCTCGAGAGAACCCAAATATTTCCAAACCGAGGAGGATAAAATACTTGCGGAGGCTCCTTCATCCACAATACATCGATAAATGTTTGTTGAATTAACTTCAACCCTTATTTGAAAAGGTGCAGAAGAAGGAAGACGAGGCTCAACAAGGTCATTCCAATCAAAGGAAACCATCCTAGGACTTGGAGGGGGTGTGCTTGAAGTGAGAAAAATGCCCCCTTGTCCTGAAAGTACTGAACTAGAAATTCTAAAAACATAGCCGGTAGACACATCACTCCCCAAGAGAAGAGTGAGATTATCTGAAGATTGCATCGACGTGACCACTTTGGTAGAATCGACACTCTCCAAGAGAAGAGTTGGATCAAATGAAGACTGCATTGGTGTGACCACTTTCTCAACCACTGGTTGAATAGGCTGTGAGACAACATGGTCTACAGGCACATCACCCCCCAAAAGAGGAGTGGGATTAGCCGAAGATTTCATCATCATGACCACTTCATCAACCAAAGGCTGAATATACTGTGAGGAAACCTAGGAAGACTCAGAATTCAAAGAGATTGCAGACAGGGACCACAATCTTTGTACCTCTGGAATGTCAGGGCATAGATGAGTAAGGTGATCTCCCTTGCAAAGATTATAAGGGAACGTAGGCTTACATCCTATCTGTCTAGGTTTCTGAACCGAATCAATGCCCCCAGCATAACTAGCAGTGGTTGGTTGCACATCTCCAACATGACTTGTAGAGGTTGGTGATGGGTCGATAACATGACTCGTAGAGGCTACAAACCTATTACCAGTATGACTAGAAGTGACTGGACTTTTTCCCCTAGCATGACTTGCAGAGGCTGGGTGCTGGTATTCAACATGACTTGCAGAGGTTGAGGACCTATCTCCAACATGACTCGTAGAGGTTGGTGATTGAACTCCAGTATGACTTGCAGGGACTAGGTTCATGCCCCCAGCATGACTTGCAGAGGCTGGGTGCTGGTCTTCAACATGACTTGTAGAGGTTGATGACCTATCTCCAACATGACTCGCAGAGGTTGGTGATTTCTTCTTCCTATTCTTCCTTATTCTATTTCGTTTAGACTTCCGTTTACTAGTAACTATACTTTCACCAAGGAAGGCAGAAGGGGGAGGAGAAGAATTTTTTTACGAAGGAACATCAACATGGTGCCCATGACATAAGGTGCTTAACTGAGAAGTTTCAAGAGCATTCAGGACATTTGGAATGGTACCCAACCAAACAGGTAGTCCCACATTCACCTAGGAATGTACAAAGTGGCCATCAAAGGGACATGAACGTTTCCAAAGAAAGGAAAAGCAAAAGAATCCCCTTGGGAAGGGGTTCCTTGGTTGATATCATCGATAACTTTATCCATGAAGATATTACACATAGGTTCTCCCCTTGCGGGATTGTTCAAGTCCGTAAAAGTCTCACACACTGACTCTGGCGAACCAGTGGTATAAAAACAGGCCCTATAGAGAGGCGGCTCCACGTTTCTAAGAGGAAGACCAAAAATTCCCCACGATCGGTGGAGTGGGTAGTCTACCACCTTAGGTCAGATACCTAAAGCAATGACTGACTAACTCACTATGGAAAACTAGGGAGCACAAAAAACACACTAAAATCTCCTAAAGGCAAATAAAGCAGACGATTATCCAGTAGGAAGGACAGTTATGCCAGTCAACACTAGAGAAACTAACTGGTGCAAGTGAAACTCGAACATGGAAGCACCCTCCAGGTATACTCTGTGAAGCGTGACCCGACATCTGCCCTAGGTACCGCGGTATACCCCCACAATCACATGTGTAAGTCCCTATATATGAGAAACTAAGTTGTCAGCTCACAGTCAGTCACCGGGCGGGTACATTCGACAATCGAGCAAATCACAATGAGCAGGATAAAAAGTCTGAAACTTGTCGAGGGTATCGAAAGCAAGTGGTCTGGAAGACAACAAAGGATCTTGAATGAATTTGAGGTCCATAGGCAAATGCAGTTGGTAGTACTCCCACGACAGATCCTCAATATGCATTCCCCACTACGTTTAGTCCGGTTTTGTAGGGGTTAACTTCATTGTCTTTCCTCACGCGACCTCGTGTTTATCCCCTGTGTTAGAGGGGGGTCCTAGATAAATTTCACGTCACTAGAATTTAACACTCCCTGTCTCTGACTCCAATGTTTGTTTAATGACCTTGAAGAGTTTCCTCTCCAACCTAATTCAAGGCCCTAACCCTAAACTAGTTGGTTGACCCTACAAACATAAAAGTGTAATTAATTTTAGTTTTAGTGTTCGCTTTAATGGCTTGATTGACTCAAAGGATATGGCGTTGAAACTAGTGATGTTATGAGAGACGAAAAGAGGAGAAAACGAAAAAGCTCTGAAATAAAAATTACTTCTAGTCAAAAGTAAATATTTACAACTAACTCTTTGTAACCAACTTTTCTGTAATTAACTTTTTCCAAGATCTTTAAAAAGAAGACCTAAAACGAAATTTCACTTGACTACAAGATACTTAAGTTTCAAGAAATCAGTAAAGAACTTAAAAAATGAACTCTTTTCCTTTCTAGTAAAATAACTAACTCTAACTACTTTACCAAATTGAAAATGATTTTTTTTTTCTTTTC
>JZKD02S0913442.1:167319-199084 GCA_000966675.3 Picea glauca
ATATTTATTGAAAAATTCCATATTAATCTCTCGTTTAATGAGGAATTTGGAATAAATGAACTAAATTCATTTAATAATTAATATTCTTCATTACACTGAAGGGATCTGATTTAATATGGTATCATCCTTGCCACTCAAAATACAATATTAGTCATTAATAGATGCAATTAGCAAGTTTTACGATTAGTAATTTCTTAATCGTCAATTAATTTCTTTTTAGTTATGATTGTTTCTAACCTTTCCCATTCAAACGCTTCAGTTTCTTGTTGTTCCTAATCCTGTAGTGTATGTATCTGGCATATCATTCATGACACATGGAACGTTTCGATTTGCATGCTTTGCCTGGTTGTTTCCATTTCTCCATTCTCAATTCAATGGAAACACACCTTATTAAATAACTAGTTTGTTGTTACTCTGCTCTCTACACTCTCCACGACATTTGGTGGGTGGGGCTCCACCATGGAGGCCCTGACCCTACTCTAAGACCATCAAGAAACTTCGTCGAGATCGAGCAACCAGAAGGATCTTGACGTTGTGAGTAGTGGAGCTTTTTAATTTTTGAATTGGTTTAATTTTGTGGTAAATTATTTTAATTGACCCATAATATCATATCCCCTCTCACGCGACCTCCAGGTGATTCGTAGTATTGCAAATCTCTATCTTGGTGTATAGGGCACATCATTTAGAACTTTTCAATTAATTTAGGTTGGCATGAACCTAAAATGTGGGAATTGAGTAAAAGTTTTGGAAAGTAATAGCTAATTATCTTTCTTCATCCCCTTTTTAAATTTAATTTGTATTTATATTTTTAGAAAAGAAATGTTTTGTATAAATATATGGGAAACTACTATTTTAGCTTATTTTTATTCTGATTTGTCTAATTTGATTTATTAATTATAATTGAATTTAAAAAATTTTAATTTCAATTTTATTTTTAAATTAAATTCTCTTAATTGAGACAATCACATTATTAAAAATGGTTGATATAAAATGATCATATCATTTTTCATCCTTCAAAAATTAATAATATCAATATAAATATATCAACTATCTTTAATAATATAGTTGTGCTAATTATTACATATAATTCATTTTCAAAAAGTTTTACATCTCACAAAATCTATATATTTTAATATATTAAAAATACTTATAAATCTTTATTTTCCTAAACTTTTAAATCTCCCATATAAATTCAAGTTGTACAATATTTTCTAATTAATCAATTTAACTAAAAACACCAACTCAAATGGTAAGCATCATATATTAAGTGTTAATAATTTTTTTTTAAATATGAAAATAAAAAAAAATTCCATACATATTTTTTTTTCAATTTTTATATCTTACTGTTGTGTATCCTTTTCATACAAGTGCATCAAATAAGTTAACAAATTTTTTAATGAATTAAAAAATCAATATAAACTTTCTTAAATTTCAAAATAAAACTTCCAATACAAATAAAGAACATCATTTAAAAATAATAATAAAAAAATTTATATTAAAAATAAAATAAGCATGTAACCATGATGATTACTGAACACCTCTAATGAGTGCACGATAAAAGTTTCACTTTAATTTAATTTAAGTTTTATGTAAGTTACAACTTTAACATAGGATTTTTGAAATAGATCCAACGACTGTGAAAATAAATTTCAAATTGTTAGAAACCCTAACTTTCTTGGTCCATCCTCATCCGCCTCAAGGAGCTCGCTTACAACCGGCCCATCCTCTTCCGCCTCAATCAGCTCAAATAGAGACCGGCCCATCCTTATCCGGCTTAAACAGATCTCTCCAAGTCGTCCCATTCTCATCCGGCTCAAACATCTCGCTTATAGCCGACCCATTATCATTCAACTCAAACAACTCGCTTACAACCGGTCCATCCACCTCAAACAGCTCAGTTAGATCCGACCTATCGTCATCCGACCCATCTGCCAGTGCAAATTCTTCTGTCATGAATTCCTGACAAACTTTTAAATCCTCCAATTCACTTGCACTGGTAGGGAAAACCTCAGCCGGAAAAGCCTCTGCCGCCTGCTCGAGGCGGACTGGGAATTTGGCGACAACCAATGATCCCTCTTTCAATTTCTTCAATATAATGCCCACAATTTTCTCCACAAAGTCCCAATAGTCACTGAAAAATGCAAACGAACTCATTCTGGTTAGGGAAAAATAGAACATAAATTTATATATCAAGCACATTATGTGAGAAATGAGTAAAGTATGTATTTACTTTTCCTTCGTTTTGAATGGCATGCCTTAAAGATATGAGGCTTGCGAGAGGGCATCCTTCCATCTTTTCGTCTTTTCCACGGGTTCTCTCCCTTCGTGTTTCTCAAAGCCTTTTTGATAACATCCTCTGTCAATTCGACGAAGAGCCCAAGGCTCAACGTCACAAAACACAGGAATAAGCGGTCGTTTGGATCTCAAAATCAAATCCAATTCATCCAAGCACCAACTCGATTCAGCATAGCGCTCCGAAAATATGGCAATGTGAAGGGAGGAACTTTGAATCATTGTTTCGATTGCAGTTGCGAAATCCAGGTCTGCTAATTTCGTATTTACCTGTTTCCCGTGCATAAAAAATTCGTATTTACCTGTTTCCTGTGCATAAAACCAGGTCTGCTAATTTCTTGCAGTGACTTTGGAACTTTGCGCTTCGGGATTTCGCGAGTCTGGCTTCGGCCTTTCGTACTTCGAGACTTCAGGACTGCTGTATACGAGTCCTCCAATGTCTTGTCTCACCAACTTCCGGACGTTGAAATGTCGAGAGAAACTTAACGGTCCTGTCTTGGCCCTTAGTCTCCGTGCATGTGACCACGAATGGTGACCACACACATAATCGTTCAAGCGCTACCGGTTTTTCGTGACTCGGGGAATTGCGATGCCTTTGCCGGTTCTTTGTCCCTCAGTATGCCGAAATCCGAAATATCCTAGCACCTATTCCTCTTGAATGCTTTTTCAGGATTTCATGTTTTAGGACTTTGGGAGTTTGGTTGCGACGATCCTGGGTCCTTCGAAGTGCAAGAAAATATGCCTTGGATAATCAACTGTCCAAATCCTTTCAGGATTTCGCGAATCGTTATTTCGCGACTCTTTAACTCTCGTCACGATGTTCTCCAAACCGCGCAATCTGAAATGCCGAAAAATTTGATGGTGCTTGGCTCTGCTGCCACCTGTCCTCTGAGATGCACGGTCCTGATTCTCTCTCGAAATCTTCTTTTGAGTGATTTCGGGATTTCGGGATTTCGTGTATCAGGGTATGGAGTGCAATCTCCTCTACTCGTCCAACTCCCGAATCCGGATTTCACGATAGTGTCCGATCAATGGCTCATGATCTTTCTCGATCCAACAGTTCAGATCGAGTCGTGATTTCACAATTCGTGAATTCTCACCGTAGTCTTCTGACCTTTACTCCCTGCGAGTCAGCGAAATGCCGAGATCTCACCACGTGTCCTCCTTGATGGATGGTCCCAACGATTTCAGGATTTTGTGACTTCGCAAGTCGTCTTTTCTCCTGTGTGCTGCAGAGGACTAAACCTCGTGCACTTTCTCTTGGATCCAACGACTATCGGCCCTCAACGCAAAATCTAACAGCTAAAATTCTTTTTCCTTTTCTGCGCTCTCCTCGGCCTTGCTGCATTCGATTTGCGCCTAAGATCTGTTCACAGGTCCGATCTTATGGCTAAAGATGTTGTTCTTGGCTGCTTTCGCATGTTCTTTGTTGTTCTTGCAAAGAGTTCCTCCTGAAGAAGGAAATTCGTGAATCTTTCACGAATTTGAAAGAATTTCACGAATTCTTTGAGTGTTTCTTCCCTCTGCAACAATCTTTCACTAATTTGCAAGAGTTTCACGAGATCTTTAGATGTTTCTGCCTTCTGCAACAATCTTTCACGAATTTGAACGAATTTCCTTGATTTCTTCAAATGTTTCTGGCTCATGCAGCGCTTCTTTGTGAATCTTTGACAAATCAGTGAATGTTCACTATTCTTTACACTTTCTCCTTCCGCATTTTTTGCTTCCTCGCACTTTCGAGCATATAGCGCTTTGCTTCCTCATGTGATCTTTCTGCGACGATCTTTTGAGCGGATGGCAGACTGCTCTCCAAGCCTTGTGAAGAAAATGTGTTTCGTGCTCTTGTTGTCAATGTAAGCTCTGCGCTGTTGAGGATCGGGTTGCTCTCTAGACTGTGTGGAGAGGCTTACTGTTGTAGCTCTGATACCATGATAAAATGAGAAGCAATAATTACAGAGAAAGAACAGAGCATAAAATAGTATTCATTATAATAGGAATGTAAAGAAAAGAGTACAATGAAAGAGTGCATGAAGAGTACATCAGAAAAGGGAAAATAGCTGAGGTAAATAAGCTCAAGCAAATCAGAAAATGATAGTACAGCTGGCCAGGACAGCTGGCAGTGTACAGTCAGACTGTTGAGGTTACATTATATTTAACACTACAGATAGAAACACATATGGCGTCCAATCGAAGATGAGGGGCCGTTTCGACTGAGAGATAAATCGATGAAGCAAGGCGAAAAGATCGACAAACATAAGCAAAGAGCCAGGATAGTATTTAAACTGGGTTTAGGTTATGTATAAATAAAAGTAAGCGTATACCACAACTATTTGAAAAATAAATATGTTAGCCCGTCACAGGAACTCAAGCAGTAGTTGTATTTTAGTTTATTCTTGCGAATATTTATTAAAAACTACAAATGATATCTTCTATACAATTTGTTTTTCCAAAACTTTGACATAGATGGAATTGATATACCAAAAATAGTGTGTATATATATATTTTCCAAACTTTGACGTAACAAATTAGAAGAGGCAAACCCGAGATATAATTTTTTTAACACTGAGTTGGTGAACCAGAAAATGGCATATAATTTTTTTGCTCAAACTTTGACGTAACAGATTGAGTAGATAAACCCAAGGATGTCAGCTTTTTGGACCGGATAGCTGCATTGTGACTATCAAATTTGAGGACGGTTATTTGTTTTTAATGGCTGTCATTTTAAATTTTATGCAAATTCACGAATATTAAATTGTTTTGTGTTGTTATATGTAAATTTGACTAGGTCAGTGAGTAGATGTTCAAATGAGCTCCCAAGAAGAGGCCTACACAATACTAATAACAAACATATTTATGACTGTAAGAGCATATTCATGACTATAAAA
Organism: Picea glauca; assembly: GCA_000966675.3. Classification (NCBI taxonomy): domain Eukaryota; kingdom Viridiplantae; phylum Streptophyta; class Pinopsida; order Pinales; family Pinaceae; genus Picea; species Picea glauca. The sequence continues at coordinate 172,497 of JZKD02S0913442.1, forward strand.
GGTTTAAGATATTTTAACTCACTTGAATTAAGAGTAGTAAGAGTTGCACTCCACTGAAGTCATAAGTCCCAGGAAGTATCATATTCTTAACGTAACAGACTTGTAGTTCACAAACAAATTTCCATTTTGTTTGGGGGATTCATCTTGTCCACGTCCATAACTTCTTTGATCTGGAAAAACTCTGGTGGGAATGGAGCTTCAAGAAACTAATCAAATATAATGCAATCCAGCCTTGAGTCCAAACTCATGGCACAATTGTGAAGATCCATGAATGAGAAATATGGATGGACAAGTATAAGAGAGTTGTCATAAATGTTTGAGGGATTCAACTAGGGAAAAATAATCAAGATTTATATACTTGCTTCCACCCCATGCTCAATAAGAAAGTGGAGGGAAAGGAAGTGCATCGGTCAACCTGTTTAAAGATATAGTTTCATAGTGGAGGAAGATTTTTTTTTGTGCTACAGTAAGGAAGAACTCATACTTTTCTCCAATATATGGTTCAGATGTGATCCAACTAGATATTCAATTAATCGAGTCAGATGTGATTCAGTTGGATATTCAATTAACCATTAATTACGCCAAAAGGCGTACACCTATTGACCATGGGCACATTTAATAGGTTTTTAGTGCTTAATCAGTTTTGTATGGACAAGATTAAATATTGATGGAATACTCTTAGTAGTCCCAATAAATCAATGGTTGTGATTTCAACCACTAACTTCCTCACTATTATAAAGACATCAGTCTACATGTTTATTTTTTTACTTTTACTTAATCATATTTAAAATTTACTATGGTGGCTAGTTGATTGCCACTTATGAGTGATTAGGGTTTCATTTTCTAGGCCAACCTAAACCTTTGGCCATCACCAACCACGTTCTGGACACACTGCCTCCTTCCAACCAACTCCTTCAGACTCCTTTCGTCCACCTCTGGGTCGTTTCTCTTTCCTGGCGGTTCAGGTTTTACAAGCCGTCCTTTCGGCGTTCACCAGCCACGAATTTGTGGCTGTGCTAGTACTATATGTACACTAGGAATTTGGGACTGAGAATCTGGGACTAATGAAATTTCATTTAATTAATTATATTTACTCCGTTATGAAGTGGAACTTAGATTTGACCAGTTAGGATTTTTTATACCAATAAATAATGACCTGTAGATTTTGTATTAACTTATCAAATGCAGTTAAAAACAAAAAAAAACATTCTCTCAGACTTCAAATTACAGGCCTCGTTGTAACTGGAAAAATTTCCAAATCTATATTTTCGGAAACCAACACCCTCTGCACAAACACTCTATTACACTACCAAGCGCTAAAATACAATAACACAGTAAACCTGCACGTGCCACTACCGTCTATTTACGCCGAAAGGTGTATACCTATTGGATATGGGCACAATTAATCATCTTTTAATCTAAAATTCTAATTTGATGGTTAAAAATTGAAGATGCTAGCATATTCTTAGTCGTCCTCCCAAATCAATGAATGTGATTTACTCTTCATAAGTTCCTTGTATTTTTGAATGCATCTGTTAACTTGTTTACTTTTTAACATTTACCTAATCATATTAAAGAATTATTGTAGCAACATATAATTGCCACGTTTAAATTATTAAATTATTAACCTTTGATTTCCTCAGCTATAGCATTTCATTTTCAAGCCTAGATTACCCGCCTGCCTATCATATTGGACGACCGTTTCATTTTCTGCATTGCATGAGCGTGGAGCATTTCATCCCTAGCCCCTTCGATTTCTCACCTAGTTTCATCGGCGAGCACTGAACCTAACACCCTTTACTCTTCTTGTCAAAAAAGATACCATCAAACATTCAAGAAGGAAGGCGGTGAGGACGAGTTCTGTGCGTCAGTGTTTAATGTGCCCAAAGAGTTGTTGGCACTGAAGCATGAAGCGTACATTCCTCAATCGGTTTCCATCGACCCTTATCACTACAAGAGATCTAAAATTTATGAGATGGAGCACTACAAACTGGCCGCTGTTAACATATTTCTGAAAATAATGAACAAACGAGGTAAGTTTCAATCTGTACAAAATTGGTACACTACACCAAAATGGGCTCACCAGCCTATATACAAAAATACAAACATACATAGAGTGACACTCAAGGTGCCTCTAGAGAACCACCTCCTGCCCCTCCCTCAGGAGGTGGTGCCCCATCCACTACTGGTCCCTCCGGACCTGGAGGTAATTGTCCGGTCATCGCAGCACCTGCTACTGTTGCCTGCCGAACCACAGTCATCCAGATCAATGGAACTCCCACACACTGCTCCAGGATGCCCTCATCCTGGATACATGAAAACATGCCCTCAGGCACGCCCTATAACATCACCTCCAAGCGGCGGTGAATGTCCTCAAAATATGCCCTAGCCTCTGCCGGAGGAGCATGCGATGGCCCGACACCAGGGTCATCAAAACGGTGTCTCCTCGCCGCTCTCTCATCACCAGCTGGTCTCGCCTTGATGTCCTTGTGACGATGTCTCTCCCCTGCCCGCGATAGTCTCCCCGGCTCCTAGCTAGCCGACGCTCTCATCATCTCAACCTCACGCCCGCAAGGTCCCACATCTGCACATACAAACAACCAAACAATAGTATCAACATCTATACAAAATACATATGTCATGCTCTCTCAAAAAATCAACATATCAAAATCACAAACATACCTCGGTGATCAAACACCTCCCTGGAGGTAACACCATATCCGGATCACCACGGAAGTCAACACCACAGTATGGATACTGCAGTATGATCTACAACATCTGCCACCACACCTGTGCCACCTCAGCCATGAAAAAATGGTCGCCCTCACCACCACCGTGGTGAACCAAAATCGTCGGCCACCGCCTTAGTCGCGGCTCTCACGCACCAGGTGCACCCAATAAAACTCTCAGGTGCAAAATCGACACCCTCTCCAGTAACCAAGCCACCACGATGGACCCAAAGGCAAAGTCCCCTGAGTCTGTAGACCGACATCTGTCTAGCTGCCCTACCATCCTGGCATGCAGCATCAACCCCTAGGCAAAATGCTTGCCTGCTAGTGCCCTCCCCATAACCCTCAACTGACCACCACTGATCCGCTGAGTCGTGAGAGACCCATACACCCTCACAATCATCATTGCTACACAACGATGTGCTAAAGCATCCATCGCCCCGATACTCACGACGGAGCCCGACATATAGTTATCCCCCGAACAGTACCTCCAGACCAATGTCGCTATCGACACGTCCGTAGGTAATACCGGCTCTGTCGGTAGGGGCGTTCCCCGAAAAGGGAGTCCAGTCAGAAAATATATGTCCTCCACTGCAGTGAAGGCGATCTGTTCTCCCCACACCATAAAGTAATGCAAGTCTGGACTCCATATCTGGATTAGAAACTGCAGGAGATACTCCTGCGCCTAGATCAGAGGACACTCAAAGAACTTCAGCAGCTCACAGGCTGCCAAAGTAGCACGAACCCCCGACTCCTCAATAGCCATGCCATCCCTCAGCCGTGACCAGTCTCACTCTCGCCAATGGACTGGCATCATGCAAATGATCGACTGCAAACACATACTACAGTCCTAGGTCAGCCATATTGACCATTAAAAACATTAAAAAAGATAAGTTTTGCACCCATCAGTCTTGCCCTCAAGGCGCGGCTGTTTAAATCACAGGCATGCACATATGCGCGCCTGTTCACCCCACATGCACGCACCCATGTGCGCCTGTCCACCTCACAGGCGCGCATGTGTGTGCGCCTGTCCACCCTACAGGGGCGCATCCATGCGCCCCTGCCACGAACATAGGCGCGCATCACAGCGCGCCTGTCCACTACACAGCCGCGCACTCATGCGCAGCTATGTCACAAACAGGCGTGCATGTAATGCGCACCTTTGTCCCCCCTACGAGCACACCCATGTGCGGCCATCCGGATAAAAGGCGCGCACCCGTGCGTGCATATTTTCGGATTGACCGCGCACTTGGGGGCCCACACCCATAAAATCCCCTGTACGACCCTCTGTACAAGCCCTGCCCATAAATTAAAAAACTACTTCTATGCAGGACGATACGACCACTAACCTGAAACTCGTTGATCTTGAATCAACCGCCTTGTTCTCCCAGAATCTCCAAATCTCTTCCGAATACCCCTCATCTAGTCACTCTGGCAACAAGTACAAATGAGGTGGCAATATGGGCCCTACAACTATATATAGGCCTTTTCACCAAACTTCCAAACACCATTCCGGGAGCTCCGGGTGTCCGTTTTTCGATCCGTCTTCAACCATGGGATCAACATCCCGTCATCTACATTAAGACAGTCCCCAGGCCCGTTTTTTTCCTTAGCCCACGGGGCACCATTTTTTCATACCTCGTCCAGGTACGCATGCTCATGTTCATAATTATCAAATAAATGCTTGTATGTTCGATTCTCTTCAGATATTGTTCACGTCGGGTATATGGTTTTCATGTGTGCAGGTAGTTGGTCATCATACATCAACGCAAACCCTTCAGGTATATAATCAACACTGGCATGTAATCATTCCCTCTGAATCTCAATTGCATTTCCAGTCACACCCTCTGACATTTGCTTCTAGGATCCCCATATCCAGCTCTGCAGTACCAACACCTCCATCGCATCTTAGGTACTGTCACCCGATAGCACTCTCCTCCACATGAGTTGTCCCATTCATAGCACCTTTTTGCACTTTGACACTCATGTTGTTTTTTCAACCCTTTAGGGATGGGAGTCCCGATAATATTACATCATGTCGCGAATCAACCACATACTCCTTCTCCTAATTTTGCTAGCTTTCCCAGTGGACTCCCCGATTATCTCTTCAAGGTTCTATTTTGACTGCACCTCCGCAGTATCATGAACCCTCCATTTCATCCACAATCAGTTTGCCCCTCTACAAATTTCCTTCCATTTCATCTACCTCATACAGGAACCCACCCATGGGGCCCCCACCTTCGACCAATTATCCAAGCTAATGGCGCCCTAACCGGCCCAACCATATTACATTGGGGCACTCGTTTCTGTATTTTTACACTCATCCCAAATTATTCTTTATTTATTATAAAAAAGTCTTTGTTTCCATCATTTACATACCTTTTTGGCGTCACCTTTGGCGCCCTTCTTCCCTTTTTTGGCAAACGCAACCCATGTCGCCCTTGGTTGGAGCACTCCTTCTCATCTACCCCTGCTAACATTGTCCATATACTCTGAGTATCCCATAGGCCACTTTCCTCTGCCCTCTAAGTTTGTTCACTTTGTCCCGCCTTTGGCACAACTTACCCCACATCTTGTTGTCCCCCTAACACTCGACCTAGTTGAACGGTTGCGACCACTTATAATTCGCATATACCCCCGACCACGGGTAGTCTTGAGTCTTCATACATCTTGAATTCGACCATGTACCTCCTCCAGTTCCTAACCTCACCTCGTAGATTTCACGAAGCCCTTTGCTTCTAAGCGTCGCGTCCCCCTTTTGTCGACATTAACACATTTTTCCATAAGGGCGACAGTATCTTGACTCTCATTACCTTTCCAATGAGAGGTCTCGGACGGCACAGGGAGAACCACAATTTCTCCCTGCTGTCGTTGACCCCTGTACCATTCGACTTCAACACTTTCTCATGTTACGGTGGGTCTTACTTCGCGACTACTGCAATTATTTCTTATATTTTTCGAAGACCTCTGAACTTGGTTGGGCTATCAATGCCTACAACATCTATGCTATTTCTTATAGATATCATTGCCTACTATTCAGAGAATGTTCCTCCGCAGAATTGTCTTCTGCCTTTATCACGACCGCACCCAAGGGTGCTGCGGTTGTCTACATCAACACACCATTCCTTTTTGAGTTACATGACACGAACATGGGGCATGCCCGCCTCATTTGTACACAGTTTATTTTTACACACCTTATGGAAGGTTGGGTTCTACAGGTTCCCTTCTCCCTCCAACGAGTAACTCTTGGCACTCTCACTATCTCTCTTTCTTACAACGACACTCTCAATAGAATAAACATTGATGAATTTCAGCTATACGTATGCTCCTAACCTCATCCATCATGGGGCATCTGTTATCACTTAAATTTTGTCCGCGAATGGTTACAAGAATCCAGCATCATCAAACAATTATGAGGTCACCCATGGACTAAAATTACCACAAAAGCATTTCCAAAAGGTCCAAAACTATACAACCAGTGATAAAATTAAAGTGCGCTATGACTACACAGGGTGCGCGTGCACAGGCGCTATCCAAAAACGAGGAAAAGCGCACATGCGCACAATGCGCGACTGTGGTCGCTAAAAGCCGCGCACATCTAAGAATGATGCATTTATGAGATTAGTCGGCCTCCCACCCACTTCTGGTTCAGCTTCCAAGTTGATTTGACACCCAAATCTCGACTGAATCCGACTAGGTGGCTGGTCAAAGACCTAAAAATTCCCTAATTAGCCTCTTTTCACACTACAAGTTGTTTGTACAATACCTCAAAGAGGTGCTATAAAACAAGGCCATGGGTGCACTTCATTTTCAAGGAACTTCATTAGAAAAGTTATGTTGCCATTATTCTCTCGAGGAGCCCTCTATTCTCATCAAGAGTATACTAGCACCATTACATTGGGCAATCCATCTCACCTCTTGAGTGGATTTGTTTGAGATTCTTTCACAATTTTCATTCAAAGTTGTAAGAAGAGCTTATTTGTGGGGGTCCAAGAGCCCTCCCTTGGAGGAAGAAGGGACTCATAGTCCTCTTTCTTCTTGGTGTTTTCTTTCACTAATATAATCCTTGCCATTGGTAACATGAGTCTCATTGTCTTTTTTTTCTTATGTCCTTATGCTCAATAGTTTAGTTGTTATTTTATTTCTTAGTTTAATTCTTAGCCTAGTCTTTTATGTTTCTTTCTCTAACCCTTTCCTTACTATTGTCTTTCTTAGCTTCCCAACTAAGCTTGTAAACACTTCTGTTTTGCTCATTCAGGTGGCAAAAGAGGTGCAACAGATTGACGACTCCACTGGGGAAAGGTATCAATTTCCTACCCCATTTGGGTTTTTATAGCTCTTATTTTGGTTTATTTAACCTGCAGGTGCATTAACCGGCCCAAGCCGACCTGCAAAACATCCAATTCCAAGTTGAATTGAGAGAATTCCATCCTGAATTTTCTTCACGACAGTGTGTCTATTTTGTGTAGGTTTATTGGCCTACAGACGCACATCGTGCACACATGCGCTTAAACCTCAGTGGTGTTCTATGCACCTGCGCCCAAAACCTTGTTTATGTCTGCATACAGGCGCTCAGTGTACCTATGTCTACACTGAGACCCGCGCACCTGTGCAGAAAAATTCACATTGTAAGGTTTTTGGGATTTAGGGAAGGCCCCTAGCCTTCTTAAAAGTTATTTCATGCATATTGTAATTTGAACCACACTTAGTTCCCTCTTCATATAAAGTGATTAGTCAAAACACATAGGCACTTAGGGGGTTTAAAATCACTATTTCCTCTTTTGCTTTCATTTTTCCACATGGATGGCTTTCTTTGGCTAAAAATATAAGTTGGAATCATTTGTAAACACATCTAACTTGCATTGGGACTAGAAGTTGGATAACAATCGCTTAGTATGCTATTCTCTCGCGCTTCCAAGCGACCTTGAGAATTAGAAAAAGATTGTAGGACAATTTCATCTCCCTTAAAAATACTAAAACCTTTAGGAGAGGACAACAACCCCCTTTGGGACTCCTCTTAGTTTATTTTTCAAACACATCTTAAGATTGTAACGGGCCCATACATGCCCACATGATATAAAGATAGGATAGTGTTGAAATTTACTTTCTTAGATTAAATCACTAGGGAAGTTTAAAGGTTTTGTAACGGGTCCATACATGCCCACATGATCACAATCTAGGATAGCTTCAAATATTTTCTTAGATTAAATCACAATAGGGAGTTAAAGGAATAGTAAAGGACCCAGATGTCCACATGCTAGCTTCCTAGGGACTTTTGAATTACGCAAGGTTGTACCAAAGGCATTTAGTTAATTTAGTAATCAACACTTGTAAGGACCAAGCAAAGTCCACATGCAGCAAGGTGACACCTAATTTATTAAAACATTGGCACACTTTCACTCATTCACACACAAAAGTCACTTATCACTCGCATAGTTTTCCTCTCGAAATGTGAAGGTCAAAGTAAGTTTCCTCCAAAGGGATTCCGAAACACCCCACCCTTTTCTTGACGAAACTATCCAATCCCATTTAATTTCAACGAGATTGGTTCACACCCCCAATCTCTCAAACAACCACATCTAAATTTTTTCTAAAAACTCACTAAGTTTTCCTCCACAGGAGGTCCCAAAAGAATTTTTTTAGTCTAGGTAGGATTTCGAGGATAGGCATAAAAACAACTCCCCATTATCTGGTTCTCACATTTTCAAAACAATAGAAGTTGTCAAATAGGGAACTTTAAATCCTCCAAGTCAAGTGTTCCTAACACCATAAGGCAGGGAGATACCCGTGAAGGGTTGAAGGCCGAGGTCTGGTTGTTCTGTGCATTCCCCCTTGAGGCACCCACCTCTTGGACGAGATCCAACCCGTGACCCATTTCTGAGGCCGAAAATCTAAATGCCGCACTTTGACGGAGGTACCTAGAGACCAAATTTTAGGACATCTACCCAGGTGGCAATTGTGGGCTGAAATTTCACCTTGATCGGATTTTGTGTGGCTATTGGGAAATATCGCCAGCTCTTTCAGGATATGCACCCTCTACCCCTCATTATAACTGATTATTTCATCCTTCACTAGTTTCTCTTCTGGTGGCTTCAGACCCCACTATTGAGTACTATTGGAAGGTCCAGTGCTGTTTGAGAGGAAGGATGTTACGTCTTTTAGGAAACAAGCTTTTATTTTCTTTGTTCCCCCACGTGGACAAAATCCACTTACCCACATATATACTTCTTTATCATAGCACTTTATGTATGATGCACTTCTGATTACATTTTGATTTGGATATATATTATGTAAAGTTCAAGAGTTACAACAAAAGGCTCTTGTTTATTTATTTACTCTCACCACCATTTGCACACATTCACTCAGCTAGTTGGACATCATAGGGGACCCACAGAATCCCCGTCATTCCAGATGCTTACTAAACCTCCGTCCTATCTTAGGGGGAGTTCCTAGTCTTGACAACTCGTCGGCACCACCTTCTCACACTCCAGTGAGTGCCACTGTCTTAAGATCAACTTTGCTTGGTTCCACCTTACTTGGGTCCAATTCCCAAGGTCCAGCATCCACTCGCTCTCCTCTACATGGAAGCGGAGGACCAACTTCCTCTCAAGGGGGAAGTACCAACCCACCTAGCCCCCTCAAGGGTCAGGTTCACAGAACACTCACACCATGGATGGAACTAATCCTCCACCAACACTCCTGATGCCATATTTGGTCTCTCTCAACATACCAGATCTAAACAAACTCACAAATGATCCCATATTGCATGACCCCACATGGCCTACAATGCCCACCAAACTACCTTTAGACATCCCCAAGTTTGAAGGAAAGGTAGGAGACAATCTTGCCAACCATGTCATGACTTTTCACTTATGGTGTTCTTCCAACATCATTATGGATGATCCCATCCGATTACGATTATTTCAACGCACACTCATTGACCCATTAGCTAAATGGTATGTAGACGAAAAATCGGGGTCCCATGCGACTTTCGAGTCCTTGGCCAAAGCATTTTTTACCTTCTTCCAATTACCAATCTGTCATGACAATGGTCTTGAACTACTCTCTAATTTTAAACAAACCTCAGCCACACATATCGTTGATCACATTCATGAGTGGTGTCGATGACGTAGTTTGTGCAATGCCGAAACCACCAAGCAAAAATGTCTTGATTGGTTTCTCAGATCACTTGTCTCTCTCCTCAGTAAGGATGTGGCTTCCACCTTCCCTCAATCCAAAGAAGAATCCATTAGTAAGGCTCAATAATATGACCTCATCTATTCACAATCAGGGTACTTATACACAGTACTTACTGACCTCCCAAAACCCATGCCATTTGGCTAGGACAAACCCGAGATGTCTCACTCAACAAACTGATTGATTGGTAACACCACGCACCATGCACCACAAACCCCACTGCCACCAATGTATGGCACACCTCAATATTCGTCGGCATATGGAGGAACCCCTTATTATCCTCCACCTCCTTATCAACAACCATACCTTGTTTCCATTTCTTCACCCATCAGTGGAACCCCACCGTCACCCACAATACACCCCCCAATCCCAACAAGTTCTAGTACCCCATCTACCTCATCTTACACTCTAAATACTAGCGAAAGTTCCATGCCTTCCTATGTACCTTACGGATCCCTACCCCCACAAAATCCATACTTTCCATTCCCGGGTCTTCCACAACACATGGCTCCCCCACACCCTCATGCTAGCGTGAATTTTGTTCAACCCTCTCCCCTTCAACAATATCAAACTTTTGAACAGCTGAACATGGAAAATCTGACCCATCCGTCGAATAATGCCAAAAAGAAAGGAAAAAATAGGAACAATAACAACCCAGGTCAAGGCGGGAATTACCCCCAACAAAACCAACCTACTGGGGGCAACTAGAATCAAGGGAATCAGAACCCCCAGGGGGGCAATAACAACAGGCGTCAAGGTAGAAATAACAATACTATTAGAACCACCTTCCCTTGTTCCCTTTGCGGTGAGTTCGTTCATTATACTCATCATTTCCCCCAAATCATTGATTTTAAATGGATAAAAGACTCAGGCAGTCTACCACATCCTCCAACACCGCCTGCCCCTCAGCAGGCCCCACAACAATACGTACAACAACCCCCCCCAGCTGTGCTACAAAACCCCATTCCACACCCAGGTGTGATGAACACCCAACAAGAGATGCAGCCTACCCCACCATAGTTGGGACATTATCTCAATCCAAACAATCCCGTGGATCGTACTATCCTCCTCACCAATGAGGAAGAAATCCTTCTGCAAACACGTAGTCATCAGTACCGTGCATCCGCTGAGTCCCCCCCGCCACACCCCCAGAAACAATCCCCGCACCAACAGGACCCCCGTTGGTGATCCCTCGCCCTAATGCAGAACTACCTCTTTGCATCCCTCACATCCCATTGTGTAGGAATATACACAACCCGCAGGCTAGGGCAGTTCATAATTATAGTTTGGTAGATGACCTAGCACAATCCCCAGCTGCCATGTGAGTCTTAGAAGTCCTTCAAACTTCTCCAACTTAGAGGAAATCATTACTTTCCTCCTTGGGGGAATTCGACCTCGTAGATACTCGACTCATCACATTTGATCTCGATAGCAGAGAACCTCGCTTCCCCGCTCTAATCGCTTTTCAAATCCTAGTAAAAATTTGGAACATTACAGTTCATCGATGCATCATCGATGAAGGTGCATCCACATGCATCATGTCCAAATCTATATGGCAGAAACTTGGTTCCCCCGAACTCATCCCATCTGCCATTACCTTAAGAGCTTACGATGGACGACCATCATCTCCTGAAGGCCTCTTCCAAAATGTCCCTATAGAACTCGGGGGCAAGACTATCCTCATCGACATTGAAGTTATCGATGCCCCACTCGATTACAATATCTTGTTCGGCCGTAGCTACATGTACGCTATGAAGGAAGTTGCGTCGTCTGTCTTTATAACCATGATGTTCCCCCACAACGGGAAGATCATCACAATTGACCAAGTTTCGCATTACGAGCCTAACCCTTCTGCCAACATCGATAACATTCTCCCCCTCATACATACTCATCCTGAAACGTACCCACTCATTGAAATGGGTCCCAGGATTTTTAAAGACCCATCATTGTTAGGAACTTACCACGGCGTGCCACCGCTCCTTCATCCTTCCAATCAAGTATGCGTCATATCATCCAACGAAACTGACATAGAGGATACCCTTCTTCCTAGGGAGGCTTCTATCATATATGACGTGCCACTAGTTGCAGAGCTCCCCCCTCATGAGCCTCCTGCGAACTCGTCGACTCCACTAGGTCACGATTTCACCTCTCCCCAAGGCCATATCTCAGTTTGGGAGACAATTCCCCAAGCCATTACCCAAATCCCCTTCTTTTACCCTCCACCTAGCGTACAATCTTTCCAAGTAGCTGCAACGCTTACCCTCCCTAATATAGTGTTGGCAATTCCAGTTTGGTATTTACATCCCCTAGAGATGGTCCCTCAACCATCCCTTCCCCCCCAAATGGAAGGAATCCCAATGACGATCCCCATACTCACTCCAACCATATCCTCTACACCCCCACTCACTAACCTCCCTACCACAGTTGGGGGCAGACGAAAGAAGAAGGAGCCTGTAGCTCCACTCCCCCCATGCGTCCAACCTCCTTGCATGCTATGTGAGATAGAGGGACACCCAACCAAAAAATTCCCATCTTTACCCAAGTTACGTAACCTAATTCAACCCAGTAACACACCATCACCACTCACCACTGTAACAAGTACTGCTACTATCTCCCCTAACTCAAGTAGCGAAGGACTTTGAACCAAATTCTCTTGCGCCATATGTTCATAATATGGCCATTATACACACCATTGCCCAACTCTACCTCAATTCTGGTAGACATTAGTCGCAGTACGTCAAAACTTCCAGTAGGCACCCAGTCCAGTTACGCCATCCCCACCAAAAATCACTGACATCCATTATGTCACGACTTCAGTCAATGAACACATGAGATGCCCTTGCTCTCTATGTGAATCCTTAGATCATTTTACATATCAGTGTCCTATGATCATTGAATACAGGCAACGCCAGATGGCCCTAATTCAAACCCCTGCACCCCCCACAGAATTGGTGGTTGACCTTACCTCACCACTTGAGATTCTTCACATCATTTCTCCTGAACCAGAGGCACTCCCTATTCCTCCATGGTTCTTGGATGTCTTTTCCGAGGATTTACTCCCAAATCCCCCCAATTCTCCCCTTCATTTCCCTACAGAAATTTTACATCCAATTACCACTGGCACTCCTCCATACCTCGATATTTGGTTTATGTCGAGTGAACCAGCGCAATCTCATTGCGTCATTCCCCCTACTTCATCATCCCCAAAGGATAAACACACGGTGATAGTCACCGATATCACTCTTATCGACCCCTTGTATTCTCGCCAATTTCACTGTGACGAGGACATACTCGAGGAACTAACCACTCCTGACTACCCCTGGGATGTGCTACACCACAGAGCGCTCTTCTTTTCATAGGAAGCCTTCACACCCCCTAACCAACACTCCATATAAACAGTCGAAATCAAGAATTTTATCCCATCAGGGGACATCGACTGGTTCAACAACCCCATCCCGACACCTGATGTTTTTGAAGAAGGAAACATGGCCAACATTTCCCCGACCATCAAAATCGATATTTCCATAAAAAATGGAATCGTCGAGGAAATCACCATTGGCGTCGTATGCACTCCTCAATAAATCACCGCCTATAAACCCCTCTTCCAAGAATATCGGGATATTTTTGCTTGGTCATACACAGAGATGCCTGGCCTTGATCCCTCTATTGTCGAACATCGCATCGACACCTAGCCTGACATTACACCAGTTCGTCAAAAACAACAACCGCTACACCCCTCCAAAGCGATGGCCATTAAATCCGAGATTGACAAATTATGCATGGTTGGGTTCATCTACCCCATCACCTATACCTCATGGGTTTCCAACCCTATACCCGTTAACAAAAAACATGGCACTATCCGTGTCTGCACGGACTTTCACGATCTCAATCATGCCTGTCCCAAAGACAACTTTCCAACACCTTTCATCGATCAAATTATCGACGATTGCGCAGGCCACGAGGCTTTGTCCTTCATGGACGATTTCTCTAGTTATAATCAAATTCAAATCCACCCAGCCGATCAATACAAAACCGCATTCACCACCCCTTGGGGTACGTTTGCGTATCATGTCATGCCTTTTTGCCTAAAGAACGATGGCACCACTTTCCAGCGGGCTATGACATACATTTTTCACAATCTGGCTCATATCATCCTCACATACTTGGACGATCTCACAGCTCGATCCAAAAAATGCACCCAATATCTTGATGATTTACGGATCATCTTCCAACGGTGTCGTCAGTACAACATATGCTTGAACCCCCTCAAGTGCATATTTTGCGTCACCTCTGGGCGCCTCCTCGGCTTCATCATTTCCCAAAGTGGTATCACCATGGACCCCCTCAAAGTCCAAGCCATCACCGAAATTCCACCCCCCTGGAACTTACGTCAACTCCAAAGCTTGCAAGGAAAAGATAACTTTTTATGGCGATTTGTCCCAGACTACGCCACTCGAGCACATGGTTTCCTTTTCTTACTACGCCACGACATCCCATTTTATTGGGATGAACATGCCCAAAAAGCATTCGACGATCTTAAAGCGACGCTCTCCAACGCCCCTTTAATTAGTGCACCCGACTACAATCGCGATTATATCCTCTACATCTCAGCTTCAACGGTCTTAGTAGCAGGAGTTCTTGTTCAAATCGGTGATGACGATCGTGAACATGTCATTTATTACATTAGTAAAAACCTCTCAGGGCCACCCTTGAAGTATAAGCACGAAGAGAAATTATCCCTTGCAGTCATCCTCACAGTCCAGAAACTGCGCCATTACATTCTGCTTTGCACAACCAAAGTCATAGTCGATTCCAACCCTATGCAATACTTGCTCAATCCTCGGCAAATTAATGGCAAATTTGCGTGATGGATCGTTATCCTTCAGGAGTACGATCTTGAATTTTCAACACCCAAGAGAAAGAAAGCTCTAGTCCTCGCCGAACTTGTCACGACCTTCCCCTCTGACATTACTAGTGCCCCTGTTAATACTGACTTCCTCGATGAACATCTCTTCTACATCACTTCAGATGATCCTTGGTACGGTGATCTCCTCATCTACCTCTGAACCCAAAAATTTGGTAACCACCTCTCATGAGATTATCGTCATCGTATTCGCCACCAAGCCCCCCGCTATTTCCTCATCAGAGATATCTTATATCGGCGAGGGGTCAACACCATACTTCGTCGATGCTTGATTATTGACGAATCCGATAGAGTCTTGAACGATTTCCATAACGACGCATGCGGGGGCCATCTTTCGGGAATGTCCACTGCTCAGAAAATCATTCGAGCAGGTTATTTTTGGCCTACATTGTTTCATGATTACATTCATGCAGTAAAACAGTGTGATAAATGTCATCTTTACGCTAACAAATCACGAGCACTACCTGCTCTTCTCCACCCAGTCATTACTGCAGGCCCCTTTTGCAAATGGGGCATCGACTTCATGACTGGTAATCCCCCATCCAACAATGGACACAAATACATTGTTGTCGCAGTCGATTACTTCACAAAATGGGCTGAATCCATGCCCACCTTCAACAACATGACTGACACTGCAGCATGTTTTTTCTTTAATCACATCATATCTCGCTTTGGAGTACCACTCCAACTAGTTTCCGATCACGGGAAACATTTCGAGAATGAAATTTTCGTTGAACTTTCATCTCGGTTGGGATTCTCCCATCAGTTTGCCTCACCCTATTACCCTTAGTCTAACAGATAGGTCGAAGCGGTTAACAAGGTCCTCAAGACCATGTTACAACACACGGTTAACAAACATAAGACCAATTGGCATCATATGTTCTTTTCTGCGCTATGGGCTTACCGTACGGCCATAAAAACAACCACTTGTTTCACACCATTTTATCTAGTCCATGGGGTCGAGGCCACTCTTCCCATCGAGTGCAAAATTCCCACCTTATGCACCGCAATTGAGCTATTACCCGACATTGCTCCAATGGAGAAGTTCTTGTTGAACTTAGAGTCTATGGATGAAGATTGTCAATCTTCATTACAGAACAATGAGGCAGCCAAAAAACAGTCCAAGGCCACCTTTGATCGCAATGTCAACCTTTGCTCATTTCACGAAGGCAACCTCGTCCTTGCTTACGATATCACTCACGATACCCTCGGTCAAGGCAAATTCGAGTCACTATGGCGGTATACCACCGGTATACCACATCCACCGGTATACCACATCGGTTACACCGATGGCGCCAGCTGGTGGACACAAAATCTCGCTTCGACAGCTTGAGCCCTCTATACCCCCTCACATGAACTGCTCCACTCTAGCAGCATATGTTTGGGTTCAACAACTAACAACCAAGCAGAATACACTGCCATGATTGGCCTCCTCGCCGATGCCCATCATCATCATATTCGTCACCTTAGCATCTTTCTTGACTCTCAACTAGTCGTCCTCCAGCTCAACAATGTGTACCATGTCCACGATCCTTTCCTCTTTCACAAATACCTGCAAGTTAGACTTTTATCTCGACATTTTGATTTCATTACATTTACACATATTCCAAGACAATAGAATCAATTTACAAATAACTTAGCTAACATTGTATTAGATTGGCATATATCACATCAAGATATCTCTGCACACACCTAAACCATCAAGAACCTATCACAGCATATATAGATTAGACATCATCAATACATTTACAAACACATGTAAACATCACAAAGACCCCAAAATGTATACTCATATATATATAAATCGGTCAACAGTGACATCAAAATGTTTACATAAAAAAAACATCATATATGAAATCCGCAGGCCAACACATCTCCTCGATACAAAATTAGTGCCACTACACCAAAATGGGCTCACCAACCTATATACAAAAATACAAACATACATAGAGCAACACTCAAGGTGCCTCTAGAGCACCACCTCCTGCCCCTCCCTCAGGAGGTGGTGCCCCACCCACTACTGGTCCCTCCGGACCTAGAGGTAACCGTACGTTCATCGCAGCACCTGCTACTGTTTCCTGTCGAACCACAGTCCTCCACATCAATGGAACTCCCACACACTACTCTAGGATGCCCTCATCCTGGATACGTGACAACATGCCCTCAGGCATGCCCTGTAACACCGCCTCCAAGTGGCGACGAATGTCCTCAAAATCTCCCTCGGCCTCTGCCGGAGGAGCATGCGATGGCCTGGCACTAGGGTCATCAAAATGGCGTCTCCTCACTGCTCTCTCATCACCAGCTGGTCTCGCCTCGACGTCCTCACGACGACGTCTCTCCCCTACCCGCAGCCCTCTCTGCAGCAGTCTCCCCGGCTCCTGGCGAGCCGACACTCTCATCAGCTCAAACTCGCACCCGCGAAGTCCCATATCTGCACATACAAACAACCAAACGATAGTATCAGTATCTATACAAAATACATATGTCATGCTATCTCAAAAAATCAACATATCAAAATCACAAACATAACTCGGTGATCAGAGGTAACACCATATCCGGATCACCCCGGAAGTCAACACCACAGTATGGATGTTGCGGTATGATCTACGGCATCTGTCGCCACACCTGTGCCGCCTCAGTCGTGAAAAAATGGTTGCCCTCACCACCACCGTGGCGAACCAAAATTGTCGACCACCGCCTCAGTCATGGCTCTCGTGCACTAGGTGCGCCCAATAAAACTCTCGGACACAACATCGGCACCCTCTCCAGAAACCAAGCCACCATGATGGACCCAAAGGCAAAGTCCCTTGAGTCTGTATACCGACATCTGTCCAGCTGCCCTACCATCCTGGCATGCAGCATCAACCCCCAGGAAAAATGCTCACCGACCAATGCCCTCCCCATAACCCTCAAATGACCACCACTGATCTGTTGAGTCACGAGGGACCCATACACCCTCACAATCATCACTGCTACACAGCGATGCGCTAAAGCATCCATCGCCCCGATACTCACAACAGAGCGTGACATATAGTTCTCCCCCGAACAGTACCTCTGGCCCAATGTCGCTAACGACACGTCCACAGGTAACACCGGCTCTACCGGTAGGGGCGTTCCCCGAAAAGGGAGTCCAGTCAAAAAATATATGTCCTCCACCGTAGTGAAGGCGATTTGCTCTCCCCGCACCATAAAGCAATGCAGGTCCGAACTCCACATCTGGATCAGAAACTGTAGGAGATACTCCTCCGCCCGTATCAACAGACACTCAAAGAACTTCAACATCCCATAGGCTTCCAAAGTAGCACGAACCCCCGACTCCTCAATAGCCATGACATCCCTCAGCCGTGACCAGTCCCGCTCTCGCTAATGGACTGGCATCGTGCAAATGATCGCCTGCAAACACATAGTGTAGTCCTAGGTTAGCCATATTGATCATAAAAAACATTAAAAAATATAAGTTTTGCACCCATCAGTCTTGCCCCCAAGGCGCGGCTATTTAAATCACAGGCGCGCACATATGCGCACTTGTTCACCCCACAGGCGCGCACACATGCGCGCCTGTCCACCTCACAGGCGTGCATGCGTGTGCGCTTGTCCACCCTACAGGGGCGCATCCATGTGCCCCTACCACGAACACAAGTGCGCATCACAACGCGCATGTCCACTACAAAGTCGCGCACTCGTGTGCAGCTGTGTAGCAAACAGGCGCGCATGTAATGTGCGGCTTTGTCCCCCTACAAGCGCACCCATACGCGGCCATCCGGATAACAGGCACGCACTTGTGCGTGCATATTTCCGGATCGCCCGCGCACTTGGGGACCCACACCCATAAAATCCCTTGTACGACCCTCCGTATAGGCCCTGCCCATAAATTGAAAACCTACTTCTATGCAGGACGATACGACCACTGACGTGAAACTCGTTGATCCTGAATCAGTCGCCTCATTCTCCCAGAATCTCCAAATCTCCTCTGAATACCTCTCGTCCAGTCACTCTGGTAGAAAGTACAAATGAGGTGGCAATATGGGCCCTACAACTATATATAGGCCTTTCCACCAAACTTCCAAACACCATTCCGGGAGATCCAGGTGTCCGTTTTTCGATCCGTCTTCAACCACGGGATCAACATCCCGTCATCTAGATCAAGACAGTCCCCGTGCCAGTTTTTTTCCTTAGCCCCCGGGGTGCCATTTTTTCATACCCCGTCCAGGTACGCATGCTCATGTTCAGAATTATCAAATAAATTCTTGTATGTTCGATTCTCTTCAGATATTGTTCACGTCGGGTATTTGGTTTTCATGTGTTCAGGTAGTTGGTCATCATACATCAATGCAACCCCTTCAGGTATATAATCAACACTGGCATGTAATCATTCCCTCTGAATCTCAATTGCATCTCCAGTCACACCCTATGACATTTTCCTCTAGGATCCCCATCTCCGGCTCTACAGTACCGATACCTCCATCGCATCTTAGGTAATGTCACCCGATAGCACTCTCCCCCACATGAGTTGTCCCATTCATAGAACCCTTTTTCACTTTGACACTCATGTTGTTTTTTCAACCCTTTAGGGATGGGAGTCTCGATAGTCTTACATCATGTCGCGAATCAACCACATACTCCTTCTCCTCATTTTGCTAGCTTTCCCAGTGGACTCCCCGATTATCTCTTCAAGGTTTTATTTTGACTACACCTCCGCAGTATCATGAACCCTCCATTTCATCCACAATCAGTTTTCCCCTCTGCAAATTTCTCTCCATTTCATCTACCTCATACAGGAACCCACCCATGGGGCCCCCACCTTCCACCAATTATCTAAGCTAATGGCGCCCTAACCGACCCAACCATATTACATTGGGGAACCCGTTTCTGTATTTGTACACTCATCCCAAATTATTCTTTATTTATTATAAAAAAGTCTTTGTTTCCAGCATTTACATACCTTTTTGGCATCACCTTTGGCACCATTCTTCCCTTTTTTGGAAAACACAACCCATGTCGCCCCTGGTTAGAGCACTCCTTCTCATCTACCCCTGCTGACATTGTCCATATACTCCGAGTATCCCACATGCCACTTACCTCTGCCCTATGAGTTTGTTAACTTTGTCCCACCTCTGGCACAACTTACCCCATGTCTTGTTGTCCCCCTGACACTTGACCTAGTTGAACGGTTGCGGCCACTTATACTTCGCATATACCCCCAACCACAGGCAGTCTTGAGTCTTCATACATCTTGACTTCGACCATATACCTCCTTCAGTTCCTAACCTCACCTCGTAGATTTCACGAAGCCCTTTTCTTCTAAGCGTCGCGTCCCCCTTTTGTCGACATCATCACAGTTTTCCATAAGGGCGACAATATCTTGACTCTCATTACCTTTCCAGTGAGAGGTCTCGGATGGCACAGGGAGAACCACAATTTCTCCCTGCTGTCGTTGACCCCCGTACCATTCGACTTCAACACTTTCTCATGTTACAGTGGGTCTTACTTTGCGACTATTGCAATTATTTCTTATATTTGCCGAAGACCTCTGAACTTGGCTTGGCTATCAATGCCTACAACATCTGTGCTATTTCTTACAGATATCACTGCCTGATGTTCAGAGAATGTTCCTCCGCAGAATTGTCTTCTTCTTTTATCATGACTGCCCCCGAGGGCGCTGCAGTTGTCTACATCAACACACCATTCCTTTTTGAGTTACATGACACGAGAATGGGGCATGCCCGCCTCGTTTGTACACAGTTTATTTTTACACACCTTATGGAAGGTTGGATTCTACAAGTTCCCTTCTCCCTCCAACGGGTAACTCTTGGCACTCTCACTATCTCTCTTTCTTACAACGACACTCTCAGTAGAAGAAACATTGATGAATTTCGGCTATACGTATGCTCCTAACCTCATCCATCAGGGGGCATCTGTTATCATTGAAATTTTGTCTGCAAATGGTTACAAGAATCCAGCATCGTCAAACAGTTATGAGGTCACCCATGGACCAAAATTACCACAAAAGCATTTCCAAAAGGTCCAAAACTATACAACCAGTGATAAAATTAAAGTGCGCTATGACTACACAGGGCGCACACGCACATGCGCTATCCAGAAACATAGGAAAAGCACACATGCGCACGGTGCACGATTGTGGTCGCTAAAAGCCGCACACATCTAAGAATGACACATTTATGAGATTGGTCGGCCTCCCACCCACTTCTTGTTCAACTTCCAAGTTGATTTGACACCCAAATCTCGGCTGAATCCGACTGGGTGGCTGGTCAAAGACCTAAAAATGTTCTAATTAGCCTCTTTTCACACTACAAGATGGTTGCACAATACCTCAAAGAGGTGCTATAAAACAAGTCCATGGGTGCACTTCATTTTCAAAGAATTTCATTAGCAAAGTTATGCTGCCATTATTCTCTTGAGGAACCCTCTATTCTCATCAAGAGTATACTAGCACCATTACATTGGGCAATCCATCTCACCTCTTGAGTGGATTTTCTTGATATGCTTTCACCATTTTCATTAAAAGTTGTAAGAAGAGCTTATTTGTGGGGGTCCAAGAGCCCTCCCTTGGAGGAAGAAGGGACTCATAGTCCTCTTTCTTCTTGGTGTTTTCTTTCACTAATATAATCCTTGCCATTGGTGACATGAGTCTCATTGTCTTTTTGTTCTTATGTCCTTATGCTCAATAGTTTAGTTGTTATTTTATTTCTTATTTTAATTCTTAGCCTAGTCTTTTATGTTTCTTTATCTAACCCTTTCCTTACTGTTGTCTTGCTTAGCTAGCCCAACTAAGCTTGTAAGAACTTATGTTTTTCTCATTCAGGTGGAAAAAGAGGTGCAACACTATTGTTACAAATTTTGGCATTTACCGGCAAAGGACATGGAAAATAAATCAGTTGGTAGTGGGTATCATTGGTTTTTTTAAGACTCTCGTCGCAAATTTTTGGCATATAGCGAGAAGAGTAGAAATAAGAAGAAAAATCTTTAAAATAATTATACGTTGTATAGCTCTGGGTATTTGTGTTATGGCTATTTTTTTAATACTGAAATCCACTTAGCTGAGATTGACATCTTGTCGGCGTATCGCACCAATAGAGTAAAATTTTAAAAAACATAAGCGTTGTAGAGCACTAAGTCTGTAATTTCGTGATATGTTTTTTTGTTTTTCAAAGGGGTGTGGTTGAGATGGAGTGTCCCTTTGTTATGGAATGTGTAGTTTACGAGTATATTGACAGTCAATATTAAAACAATTTAAATATCGATAACATGCACCGGTTTTTTTATGAGAATAAGTTCAACTAGATTGCTAATCTTTTAATCAAAATTCACACTAAAATATGGGAGAAATTGAGTTAAAACTATTATTCTCTTAGTCCCTTAAGCTGTTCATCCTAGTAAACATCATTAAAATCAATCATTCATTCATTCAAAGACTACCACACTAAATTCTAGCGAGTATCTGAAAGCTTCTTACACATGTAAAGATTGTTTTATTATTTTTTTAAATTGCAACACTAAATTCTAAGAATGGGAAAACTATCGTTGCAAATTTTGGCATTGGGAAGACTTGTTGCAAATTTTGGCATCTTACGACAACTGAGATGGGAAATAAATTAGTCAACGGTATCATGGTTTATTAGTGGTATGCATGCGAAGACTATAGTTGTACATCCTTGGCATAGAGCTAAGATAGAAAAACAAGATGGACTGATTCAAACATCTCGAAATCGATAAGCTTCAAAGTGAAAAAATGAATTAACAAATTTAATTCAAAGTTTAAGATGCGCTCAAATTATAATAATACCCTTAGTTTTTATTTTATATATTATATTTGCAATTAATATAAATTTTAAATTTGTTGTTTGGATAGGTGTGTCATACACCTAGTAGTTTTGTAATAGAGGAAGTAATGATAGTTGAGTTGTGTTAGGAAATAAATATTGAGTAGTAGTAGGATTGAGAAATAGGAAATCTTGGTTTGAGTAGGAGTTTGCACATAAGTAAATCTTGTTCCATGGAATATTGTTGCAAGACAGAGCATGTCTTGATTAGAAACAAAGAAATTTAATAGGAAGTCTAAGATGGAGGATCTTCTCATAGATTGACCAATATAGGGGTTGTAATATCTAGAACCAAATTGGTTGGTATGAAAGATAAAAGAGAGGGTGGATTTGGAGAGAAAGGTGAGAAGTCTTATTAGGCTTTAATTAGCTAATTCGATATTATTGAATATTTCTAAAGAAAAAACTGCAACAACTCTCTCGAAGAAGCTGGGGGAATTTGTAATAGGCTAAATTCTTGGTTAATAAACTTTTTATGCAGAAAAAATTTGTTTGCCTTAAGAATGATTGATGGTGATTCTATAGTGGAGTGACTCAATTGATCTCAGTTTGAGTGAAGATGGATGAGGAAAATCATTGTATGACCCTTTTCTGTTTTTTGTCGGATTCATGGGACAATCTGGTAATGGCCATTAGAAGCACTGTAAATGCATTGGTGCTTAATGAGGTTGTGGTTGCTTTACTCTCAAAGGAGGTGAGATAACAAGCTTGTGAATCCACTAATGAGGCCTTGATAGTTTGTGGAAGATTGAAGGAGAAAGGAAAGAAGAGATAAAAGAGCATATCCAAATCATATGGGAGACATATAAGTCTCTTGAAAATTCCAAGGAAAAATGTTGGAACTATGGCAAGGTTAGGAATTTCAGAAGAGAGTGCAAGAAAGAGAAAAACACAAGGTATTTACTTGTTGAACCTGTGACATAGCATGTAAGTTTGTGGGATATTAAAGAATACCCCTAATTTCAATGAATATTGAGTAAATACCTCCCAAATTTTTTTAGTTGAACCCACTTCCCAATACATCTCTCCAATAAAAAAAACCCTTATTTTTACTAGATACCCCTTTTTGTACCCCCCAAAATACCTTGTATCTCTCCTTCTACCCTCGATACCTATAATATATTGAATTTACTTTTCACAATTTTAAAACCCCCTTTATGAATAAAGGTGATAATATATTGGTCAATAAATCCCCAATAGAGAAAAATAAGAATAATAAGGAAAATAATGAGTCTATGATGAGTCTAAAAAATATTCTCAAGAGTGTAACACCCCTTTTCCCCCAAGTTTGTAATTATGATTAAGACTTAATGACTGTGATTGATGGACAATGTAATTTTGTTTTATGTTTGATGAAAATTACCATCAAGTTGATTGAAGGGGAAGTCTTGAAGTATTGGCCATGATACCACGAGTGGGAATGGGTGAGGGGAATTGAGAATTACCTTGTTTTTTGTCAGATTCATGGGACAACCTGGTAATGGCCATTAGAAGCACTGTAAAGTAATTGATGCTTAATGGGGTTTTGGTTTCTTTACTCTTAAAGGAGGTGAGACAGAAAGCTTATGAATCCACTAATGAGGCCTTGATAGTTTGTGGAAGATTGAAGGAGAAAGGAAAGAAGAGATAAAAGAGCATATCCAAATCATATGGAAGACATTTAAGTTTTCTAATTTTAGTAGTAAATTCATCCCAAGAATAAAATTACTTTACCTATGGAACAAGATCAACTTGTGTCTTACTCTCCCGCTATATCAAGGTTGTGTTACCTAGACGAAGAGTAGCCAGTGGTATCTTTGCAGTGTCATCCACGATCTTTTGTACCCTGCAATATACCTAAATCTGCTTGATCCAATTTTCCAACTTTTCTGTGTTCAATTCTCCATCATAAATTGAGAATTCAAACTTTACATCTAATTTCAATAAAGGAAAATCATGAGTATGAGAGAAAGAATACTTCTTAGAGAGTTTCTTCTTATGAGAAGAGTATTTACTTGCACCATTGGTAGAAGATAATGATGATGAAGAAGAGGGTTCTGAAGGTCCACCAACTTCACCTCCTCCTTCTCCTTTTACCGAAGATTCTTCGTCGTCAAAATTTTGAACTCTTTGATACAAGTCATCTATTATCTCCCTCATCATGCAAAGTGTAGCCATAACTTCCTTGGGTCTCATGGGAGGATCTTCTCCTTCCTTTCCTTTGGAAGCCATCTTTTGCTTACAAAATCTTCTTTGAATATATGGCTTATAACTTGCAAGCTTACCTTAACCAAGATTGAATCTAGACCTTGTAAGCATTCACTTGCAAACACTTGTCAAAAACCTGCTCTGATACCAACTTGATCCGAAAATACTTAGATGTTAATTTATTCTTAAATACACATAAACATCCAACTTGATTCGAAATATAAATGAACGTTTTGATTGTTTACAAATAATATGAATTCACTTATCTATCCAAATCTACTTTAATGATAAATAACTTGCAAGATAATTTAGTGAAATAGAACAACAATAATAAAACACACACACAAGTTTGTTAACAGAGTTCGGGTCCACTTCCAATCGAGAGACTTCTTTATTAATACTCAAATGCTTGTATTCTTACAATGATTTTTTTAATCCATTTCTCAAACTCAGAAACAAAGTGCGCCATTGAATTCCTCTCGAAATTATGAGAAAAATGAGTATAAACACCCTGTACTTTCCTCAAGGAACCCTTTGGCACGCATTACAATGAAAACAAAAATTATAGATACCATATGGCATGAACTTCGATGAAAAAATATGCTAGCTTTGGCACACATATCCATATCCATACTCCATCCCTTACATTAATCCCAGTGCCAGCTTAAACAGGGCACGAGCCCTAACTGTCATCTATAATTCTTTGGCAAACTTTAATGTAGTATTATTAGCATCCTGTATCAAAGGGCGCTCTTGGCACATTGGTTAAAGCATTTCCATACGTGGGAGGAGGTCGCAGGTTCGACCCCGTGGACCTCTCCTCCCTTTGGCTCTTTGTTATATGTTATATTAATGTTTTTGGATATAGTTTGTTATATATGTGATGGCATACATAATATAACCCCCGCGAATCTTAAACTACAGTTTCACATTAATCATGGGATTGGGGGCTATGCCCTCGATCCTATTTTCCTTCCAACTAAAGCTTCGCCATCTATGGTTAAGACTCAGGTGTATGGTATATTGGTGAGGTTGTTGGGGTATTAGGTGAGAGGCCCAGGATCGATCCTCCAGGCTCGCAACAAAATTTTATTCAACTTTAGCCATATTATGCCAATGGGAGACTACCATGTGGCAGCCCCTCATTGGTCCACCTGTGTTTGTATGGTCATGCCACATGTTCAACGTCGGTTGGTCCAAGTCGCTTCTTGATCACCCGTACGACCCTTCCAACTAAACTATATGACTTGTATGGATGTTCCATGTTTCACCCTTCCAGTGGTGCCAGGTGGCACCCCCTTTTGACCTTTGACCTTATTTGACCAAAAAATTGAAGAGCCATATCTTTTTCATACAAAATTTGTTTGAGGTGATTTTTGCACCGTTGGAAAGATATCGTCGAACTATATGAAATGAAGTCATTTTTAACAGAATCTGAGACGATCAAATTTTGAGCATTCTCAGATCCACCCAAATCAAATATTAACTTCTTTATTGACTTAATGCCTGGAGCTTCCGCAGTGTCCAAAACTCCCTATAGAATGAGCACACCAGAGTTGAAAGAGTTGCAGATGCAAATAGAAGAATTAGTGAAGAAGGGGTACATACACTCGAGTGTCTCACCTTGGGGTTCCCCAATGATCTTTGTGAAGAAAAAGAATGGAAATCTGAGGCTGTGTATCGACTTTAGACAACTAAATAAGGTTATGG
>JZKD02S0913476.1:0-13956 GCA_000966675.3 Picea glauca
TTGATTAAGAATCCTATACCCCTGGCCTTTCTCCTAGAATGATTCCTAAAGTCCTTGCACCCTCCTATCTCAAAGGATGTTGCTACTTCTGGGGTCTCCAACTAAGAAGAAGCTATCTTTAGAGCCCAATAGTTAGATTTAATATATGCTTAGTCTGGGATGTTATATCACCTTCTTCCAGAAGCATCACGGTCAAATTATGATCCTAGGCAAAAAACAGGACCTCATGCCGATGGAATTGTAGGGTCCACCAATGTAAATCCTGCAGACTTGGCAACGAAGTCTGCCAGAGGATCAACTTCGTCAGGATCCTCCAAACCCACCTAGTCGATGGATGTACATTCTGTGCAATTGTCGAAAAAACCAAATGGTGACCAGCAACTAGATGGGAATAAAAGGAAAGTTCGAAACAATCGTAAGGGTGGGAAAAATAACAATAAACCCAAGGACAAACATAATAATGGGAAGCAGAATGATAATGTTGGAGAGGGAAAGAAAGAGAAACATAAGGTGAAGTTTCCTTGTAAACTTTGTATCGATGACCACCTTACACATTTATGCCCCAAACTCATGGAGGATGCAAGGATTTTAAATCTCCACCACCAGTTGTGCTGACAAATCCATTCCCACACAACCAACACTTAGCCTCGAGCTCTTTGAATGCCAAAAATGCACCCGGTCGAAGTCAAAACCCACCGTCGCAAGATGGCGATCATGTTTGTATCAATATGGTCGATGCAAAAATTGATATAGCCACCCACTCTCGAGATTATATCTCTTCAAAATCTAGTACCAGTCTAGAAGCTCCTCCTCCCCCTCTAGAGATGAACTTACAGATTGAGAAATGAGAGCCACTGCCTTATATTCCGAAAGGAGTACTTAAGCGCTCTACCCACAATCCTAATGCTAGAGCCACCCAGAACTACTCTATTGTTGAAGATCTGGGCCAAACCCCTTGCGCGATGTTGGCTTTGGAGGTACTCCAAACGTGTCCATCATAGAGGAATGCCTTACTCTCTTCCTTATGATCTCTAGAACCTAGTGGCTCAAAATTTATCAAGTTTGACATCACGTATGGAAAGCCTTGCTTACCCTACCACGTGGCTTTCCAAATCCACATGGAGTATTCCAAGTATACTATCAAACGAGCAATCATTGATGAAGGTGTTGCCACCTGCATGATGTGCCTGGTCTGTTGGAAAGCTCTCAGTTCTTCGACCATTTCCAAGTCGTCAAACATGTTGACTGCATTTGACGATCATTCCTTTCAGCCTCATGGTATTCTCCCCACCTTTTCGATCTAGATAGGTTTGCAGACTGTAGAGGTGGAGGTAGAGGTAGTTGATGCACCTCTAGATTATAATTTGTTAGTGGGTCATAATTGGACCTATGTTATGGTCGTTGTCGTATCGTCTATCTTCCGTATACTTTGTTTTCCTCGTCAAGGGGATATCATGACTATCAACCAGTTATCCTTTGCGTACTCTAGTCCTAACACATCTGTTGGACTATTGATCCCTGTGATCGACAATTCTCAATGTATTCTTCCCTTTTGGGTACTTTCGACTTCTCTGCACCGATTCACCATGTTTAAACCATGTCTAGTAGGCTCGCTTTTGTAGGGAGGTCCATTCCTTTCTACACTTCATATTTTAGTGATCCATGGACCCTACCTTCTCTGACTTCGTCGTGTGAAGGATAGTTTCATGCTGGCATGGCTATGCCACTATCGACAGTGGAGATTGCATATCAAGTTGTTCTTCACTCTTCCGTCGATCCTGATCTTGTTACCTCACAGATGAATAAGGAGGATCTTGTTCTTAGGCATGTATGGGGCACCTCATTAACTTGTTTGCATGATTTCTTAGATGAGACTTCACCTTCAAACAAATCCATCCTCGAAGCCATGAATGGTTCCGAGAGACCTTGGGATGATATGCATCATCGATCCTATTTTCTCCCAAGTCTTGAAAGAATCGAGCAAGATGAATTTCGGTCTACCTTGAGTGAGATAGTTGATCACACTGTAGTTCCACTTGATACGCACGACATTATGCCGAAGGAAATATGGTGAGTATTTCTCCTACCGTCTCGATTGATATCTCTCGTACCCTTGGCAAGATTGAGAACGTAAATATAGGTGTGGATTGTTCACCAGAAGAAATTATGATCTACACTAATCTCTTCAAAGAATTTTGAGATGTATTTTCTTGGTCATATGAAGAGATGCCAAGGATTGACCCTCGGATTGTCGAACATGAGATTAGAACTTACCTGGATGCTAAATTTGTTCAACAAAGTCTTAGAGATGTGAATCCTAGGAAGGCCCCTGATATTAAGGTAGAGGTGGAGAAGCTACTTAACGTTGGTTTCATTTTTCCAGTTCCCTTGACCGAATGGGTATCCAACCCCATTCCGATGGATAAAAAGAAAGGAACCATCCATGTGTGTATGTAATTTCATGACCTGAATAAGGCTTGTCCTAAATATAACTTCCCCATGCCTTTCATTGATCAAATTCTCAATGTGTGTGCAAGAAGTGAGATATTTTATTTTAGGGATGGATTTTCAGGCTATAACCAAATCCAGATCAAACCTAAGCACCAACACAAGATGGCATTTATATTTCCTTGGGGTACTTTTGCATACTAGAAAATGACTTTCGGCCTTAAAAACGTTGGAGCAACCTTCCAATGTGCCATGACTTTCTCCTTTCACGATCTTAAGCACATAGTCGAAGCCTACCTGGATGATCTTGCTGCTCACTCTCGCAAGAGAGTGGATCATGTTATACACCTTCGGCTAGTTTTTGAAAGAAGTTGTTACTATAGAATCAGGTTAAACCCTCATAAATGCATCTTTTGCGTTAAGTCTGGTCATCTCTTAGGATTTTTAGTTTTCGATACCGAGATCATGGTAGATCCTCTTAAGGTTGAGGCAATACTTCACTTGCCTTTGTTGCGCACAATTAGATAGATTCAAGGTTTAAAGGGGAAAGCTAACTTTCTACGTCATTTCATAGTGAATTATGCCAATATCACTAAGGGTTTCATGTGCCTCTTGAAGAAAGACACCCCTTTTATCTGGGATGAGCGAGCCTAGGAGTCTTTTGATGTTTTGAAGAATGCCTTGGTATCGACCCCTCTGTTGAAATCTCCTGATTACAGTAGATATTACCTGTTGTATATTTCCGCTTCTGCAGATACGAATAGTATGGTTCTAGTTCAGGAGGATGATGAGCTCCATGAGCACATCATCTATTATCTCAGTGGAAATTTAGTCGGTCCTGAGCTTAATTACTCTCACGTTGAAAAGCTATCTTTCATTGTCGTTCACACAGTCCAACGCTTATGTCACTATATATTACTTTGCATGACTATGGTGGTTGCCGATGTCAATCCATTTCAATACGTTCTTACTAGACGTATCATCGAAGGGAAATATAATAAATGGATTTTCATCTTACAAGAATTTGATCTCGACTTTGCTTCAGCCAAGTCCAAGAAATCGCTAGTTTTTGTAGAGTTAATATCTGATTTTCCACAATTAGATGAGGATGTTATCCATGTTGATTCCTTTGTGGATGAACACATTTTCTTTGTATCGTCGTTCAACCCCTAGTATGGGGACATTGTTTTATATCTTCAAACCTTGAAGTTCACTCAGCATCTCTCGCGAGATGATTGACGGCGTGTTAGATACCAAGCCAAAAAGTATACCATCATCGGTGACACTTTATATTGCCAAGGAGTAGACAATATCTTGCGTCATTTATTAACTCACGAGGAAGTTGAGTCAGTCCTAAACGATTGCCACAAAAGGGCTTGTGGTGCTCACTTATCTAGGCTTGCAACAACCCAAAAAATCCTACGAGTCGGTTATTTTTGGCCTACTATATTTAAATATTCTATCGAAGTAGTTAGGAAGTGTCACCCCTGCCAGGTCTTCACTCGAAAAATGTGCTCGCATCCATCCCCTCTTTACTCAGTCATTACCATCGGTCCCTTCACCAAGTGGAGGGTAGATTTCGTCGATTTCAACCCAACTTCTATTGGGGGCATCAACACATTATCGTGGTCATCGAATACTTTAATAAATGGGTCAAGGCCATGCCTACCATAAAATCTGATGGGAAGACTACAACCTTCTTCGTGTTCAGCCAAATTATCGCCTGGTTCTGTATCCCGAGTGAGATTGTCACTTATCATGGCAATCACTTTCAGAATGAGATGATGGTTGAACTAGAATCTAAGTTGGGGTATATACATGGCCATTCATCCCCTTACTACCCCCATGAAAATGGGTAGGTAGAGGTCATCAACAAGTCTCTCAAGACCATTTTGAAAAAAACTATTAGTCAGAGTAATTCAAATTGGCGCATCATGCTATATCCCGCGCTTTGGGCATTCCGAAAAAAGGTTAAGACTGCCACTGGTTTTTCCCCTTTTCAGTTAGTGCACAGTCCAGAGTCAACCCTTCCTGTTCAATGCAAAATCCCTTCTCTCAAGTTGGTAGTCAAACTCCTACCTGACACTTCAGATTTAGAGCGATGCCTTGCGCACCTAAAGAGTCTTGAAGAACAGCGTCGAGACACCTTTACGGCCATCTAGGAAAACAAGAAACATGTCAAGGTTCAGTACGACAAGTTTGTTTGTCCCTGATTGTATGTTGAGGGTGAATTGGTCCTCTTGTATGATCAAGCCAAAGAACCGCTAGGGGCAGGCAAGTTCCTTAAACCCATGTGGCACGGTCCTTACATTGTGCGATGTTTCCTAAAAAAAGGATCCTATGAATTAGAAGATTATGAAGGGAATAAATTGGTCGAGCCCAAAAATGGGCTCTACTTCAAAAGTTACTACGCTTGATCCCTAGGCTTGGGCGGAACTCTTTGTATACTAATGTAAATTTAGTGTATAAACATATCTTTTCTCCTTTTCTTTTGTCTTTAGCTTGCTTATTGTGTTTTCACTTTTTTTCTCTACCGATCTTCAGCCTACCTAGGATTCATAGAAGGAGTCTTCGGTCTACCTAGGATTCACAAATGGAGTCTTCGGTCTACCTAGGATTCGTAAACGGAGTCTTCGGTCCACCTAGGATTCGTAGATGGATTCTTTGGTCTACCTAGGATTCGCAGACGGAGTCTTCGATCTACCTAGGATTCGTAGACGTAGTCTTCAGTCTACCTAGGATTCGTAGACAAAGTCTTTAGTCTACCTAGGATTCACAAACAAAGTCTTCAGTCTACATAGGATTCGCAGACGGAGTCTACAGTCTACCTAGGATTCACAGACAGAGTCTTCTGTATACCTAGGAATCGTAGATGGAGTCTTTGGTCTCCCTAGGATTTACAGATAGAGCCAGTCGTCATACACGGAACTTGGCTTTCGTCGCTTGGGTGGTTTACTCACCCGAGCGTCTGCTGGTATCTTCAGGTGGTGCATGCTTAGGGCCATCCATGAATAATGTGGTTGAATATAGCATCGTCGTAGAAATTTTGTTCGACGTTATCTCGCATGGTATTCTCTCTTTACAAGTTGGCTTAGATTCCCAGTTCGTAGTATGTTAGTTGAACGGTTGTTACCGCGTGTGGGATCCTACTTTACTCCATTAATTCCTACGAGTACATCTTTTAGAATGACAATTTGATTTTATTACATATTATCACATTCCTATAAGTTCTAATCATGTATCCGATGCCTATGCTAATTACATTTTAGTTTGGCATTTGTCACATTAATAAAGTAAAGAAAACTATTAAATCAATGTACACATTGTAAGATATAAGTAAAGACGAAGATCCCTTTTTTATATATTTCAAAATATGGTGCTTATATTACAAAATTGGAGCTAAAACCCTCCATACACATATACAGTTGGTATACATATCCCACAATATCTACACCTGTGGCATAATATGTGTGTCATAGTAGCAAACCACGACATTTGTGAGACACAGGAAGAGTTGTACCCATGCTCTATGTACACCAACCACCTGTCGCTGCATACCTGAACCATAGGAATCTTTTGTGTCAAATGAAACAGGTTACCCTGCACATTCTATAGTACTCCATCCGCTTCTCCTCCTATCGCCTCATCTCCCTGGTTCCACATCTGCGATTACACAAGTATCTAGTTAATATCTAAACACCATTCAAAAAAATATTTTTTTTCCCTAAATAAAAAAATACAAAAAAATTGAAATATGTAAAAACTTGTTACCTATATCATCGTAGGTGGCCCCTGGTGGAAGTGGCATATCAGGATCTCCTCTGAAATCGATCCCCGCATAGGGATGGTCATCCAAAGCAATGATTTGTCACCGCTGCCAAAAGAAAAACTCATCATTGTAGGGCGTTGATACCCTACCTCCCCCCTGCCGTCTCATGACCTCAATCCACCGCAACATGGCTGGATCACGTGGTTCTCTAGGAAGGATCTCCACTCTAGGTCCCAAACCTCGAACCCACTTGAAAAAGAAACTACACAAAATAGAGGCAAACTCAAAGTTTCTCTTACTCCCCTGTTTGCACTATGTCAACTAACCCTTCATATTGGTCGGCAGTGAGGTACACCAGTCGTAGACAATGGGCCTAGCACACTCTACTGCATAAAAAATAAGCCGTCTCGAGTCTTGATGCAATGAGGCCGAACCTATGATCCTGGTAAGCATGAGCACTATGATCTTCAAACTGAGATTATTTATTTCTCAGATGGGGACTTGACTTCCCACCTTGGGAGTCCCTTCTACAAAGTGGGCATCAATATACTCCTTGATCTTCATCCCACTCCCTGCTCCGGGTGACTTGAGTTTCACAACCTCCCCTCGAAGTGATAGACCAGTCAAGAAGAAGATGTCCTCTACTTCGATCCTTAGTGGTTTTCCATCGAGGATAAATCTCTCGCTATCAGGGTCCCCGTAACCCACCAACATCTCCAACAACCTCACTTGAGCCCTCATTCCTTTAAGAGCCTAAAATTTGTACAAACCACATATTTTTAGAGCCACTTGAGCCACGTGAAGAAATTGAGTAAAGTTAATGAAAGAGACTCGAAACCCTGCAAAATCATCGACCTCCATCATTGATCTCGTGCTAATTCTTGAAGCCATGCCACCTTCTGATGTGAGTTGTACATGTTGATTAGGAAATCAGTGTCCATGTTCCTACCGAGTTCTAGAAAACTCCACTACTCTCTAGCATATTCATGATAAGAATACTCATCGTTGAAGGTCGATTATGATCATCCTCCACTTTTGGGTTTCGAACCTTAAACCTATTAGATTTTGCTCTATTTCCATCCATCGTTACAAGTAAAGAGAAAGTTTATGTATGCCCACATAGAGAAAGTTTATGTATTCTTTCTGTCGCTTTATACCTATTAGAGGTGGATTTTGATGAAGAGTAGTATCTCCACTTCTGTTTCTCCCCTGATCTATCCAGGGTTAACTCAATCAATTGTGACTAAATGTTATTGTATATTTCCATGGAAAGATGTTTGGTTCGAATTTTATGAAAATATGTCTTGTTTGAATCTAGATATCTTATTAATATTACTGAGATTTACCACCCACAAATATGAAAAACCATATTAAGTTTCTCTACAAAATTTAGAAAGAAAAAAAAAATACTCCACATTTTCAAATTGCCCTAATAATACTATAACACTTACCTTCCATTCTTGGACTGCGA
Organism: Picea glauca; assembly: GCA_000966675.3. Taxonomy (NCBI): domain Eukaryota; kingdom Viridiplantae; phylum Streptophyta; class Pinopsida; order Pinales; family Pinaceae; genus Picea; species Picea glauca. Next base: position 7,689 of record JZKD02S0913476.1, read on the forward strand.
TGATGACAAGCACAAGGAACACATGCAAACATTAACCTTCTTCATCTCAGTCGCTGGGGATATTGTGGGGATATTATTGGACCCTTGATAGACAAAAGATCGAGGAGGACTGGGATTATAAATGATATATACAAGGGATGTAGAGTTTTCTCAAAAGATTCATAGTTGGTCATTCTCACATGCACATATGCTCTAGTTTCATATAATATAGATATATATGTACAGGGCTCATTTCGTATAATATAGATATATATGTACAGGGCTCGCCTCTCTATGAATGGACTTCCCTTCCCATTTTTCTTTGCTTCCCGAAATCTTATACATGTATTGGTACCTCCACGCATCAACTTGTAAACGGATTATGTATAAAATATTATCATAGTCTAAATGTTCTAACTGTTGGCTATTTTTTGGTGACTATTTTCGTTTGATTTTGCCTGAAATATGGTGAGGACTGGTTGGATCTATAGATTTGAGTGGCGTATATGCAGGTTGCTCCACTATAGCCCGCATACATCAAGATTTGTGCCAGAAAATACAAAAATGGAGTCGGGTTTCCATGTCACGACATGAGATCTCTGATCTTTGGCCTTCCATATACTGGAAATGTTCTAACTCGACCCTTCAGTTGCATTTTGAAGGCTATAAGAGCACAATTCCGTGCTATGGAAAAGAGGAGAAAGCATTCAACTTTGAGAGAAAAGTTACTCTAGAGAAATTACTTCATATTGAGTTTGCATCCCTTTGTCCCTCAAGTCTGAACATAGTGTTCAACCCCCAAGCTCTTTCCCTATTGTTGAGAGAACCTCATTGTCTCTCTTCTTTGAGCTTGCCTTTGGTGGAGAATTGAAGTGGTGGATTGTTGAGAGAACCTCATTGTCTCTCTCCTTTGAACTTTCCTTTGGTGGAGGATTGAAGTGGTCGAGGCCCAGTTGGAAGGAACTTGGTTTCTTGGTTTCGAACCGTGCCGACACACAAGTCTGTAATGTTGTCACTTCTGCTAATCAATTATTAATAGAAATACTGCTTTAGTATCGTGTAAGTATATGATTATTATCCATGGGTATGTTTGTAATGTTTGTTAATGGATTATGTTATCTAATGTGTTAACCCCTTTATATTATCACCATGTACTTTCTATGCATGTTTGTTAAGAACTTATTGTAGGTATAAAACTTTGGGTCTAAGTGCTCAACGACGGAACATCATCGAACGTTGGATATAGGTAGGCCTCTTTCTTATCTTGCACATTAGTTTGTATAGCATACAATGGAATTGAGTTGATTTCTGCAGTCATACCTGCCTGTTGTAGTTTACCCTTAGCCATAGAGAGTTTTTCCCTTGTAATCAAAATGGCAACTCCATTGGGGACAGATATTCCTTCTAAGGGTTGAAGTACCTTTTCTTCTTGCATTTCTCTTTTTCCTTTGTGTTTCTTATTGTATCACTGCTTGAAAGTTTCTGTTCACTCTAGGTCTGAGTTTTCAACCCTTTTACCCTTGTCTAGCCGTCTTTTCAAGACTGTACACGCCTTTTGCCTTGAAAGTTGCATGCACACATGTTCTGTCTCACTGCTAGATGCGTGTATATGCCTTGTTTCCCTGAACAGTAGTATATACCACTTTCCCTTGCCTCTTTGCTTGGTTTAGTGACTGTTGTGTGGGATTTGATGATTTTTTAGCCTTCTTAGGTCTCTATAGTGCTTGTTGAGCTTCTCTGGGTTGACACGAAACCTGTTGGGAATTGAATTTTTGGGCATAGTCTTTCTCATTGTTTTTCATTCTTGGTTTGTCCTTGAACCCTCGGTTGTTTGCTTGGCTGCTTGATATTCTACTTGAAGTTATTTCATTTACACATAGTAGAATTTATATATCAAGTTATTTTTCAGTCCATGAATTTTCTCTTTAATATATTGAAAATACAAAAAAATAGGCATTTTGCATTGGTTAGCATTTTTGTCTTTGAACCTTTATCATTAGCTTAGTGCATTTAGTGAAAGATTGCATTTTTACTTCTGAATTGCAGAGTTGAAGTTGAAAATTGCATTTTTTTTATTAGCATATCATTTATTGAAAAGTTAAAGATAGACTTTGCATTATATTCATATTTATCTTCTTGCAGAGTCATAACATCATGAGTTTCGCTTCCATACCCTTTTGAGTAATCACAACCAATAAAATTTATGCTTTAAACTAAAATTGATTAGTCACAATTTTTTTTTAGGGTGCACAAACTAGTCTAGGATTTAGTGCCTTGGAATAGGATTTTGTGAGTAAACTTCTCCAAGGCAAATAAATCAACATATATGTCTGAGACAAGGAGTTGAGAATTCCATTGTATAATTGGTAAGATCAGGAGGCTCCGCTCACACTGGAGTTAATCATGAGGTCGCGCGAGGTTAGTTGAAGGGATAACCCCTGGATACTCACCTAGCGTCAGAGATATTTCTGTGGATTTATTTGTATTTGGGGATCTTGCTAGTACCCATACCTCCATGAGAGGTGGTGCTTTCAAGGTTTCGGGCTTTGCTACCCTGCACATATGGTGATCTGGACTTATGACTGCTCGCATGTGCATCGATTATATAGTGGTTTATTAGTTGCTTGACTTAGGTATCTCATAGGTTACTTGCAGGGGTTATTTTTCTTGTATCTTGGGTCAGACAGAGGTCAGACAACACGCAGCCTTTATGGAGGATTACCTCTCTGGGGGGATCTGACCGACTGGTTGTTAAGCCCACGAGGGCCTCTATAATTGATTTTGTTACCTCCAAACTTTAGCTAGGAGTCTCAGGTCCCTCTTGGAAGAGACATACCTTCTTTAGCGAGGGAGGCCACTCGGCCACTTTAGTCCATTTGCATGAATATTGGTCATTTGACTTTTTGGTATACTCTTTGACTACTAGTTGGCCTTACGATATATTTTTAGTTTTTAGAGTCATAAGTCATCGTGGAGTCGGACCAGCTTCCCCGCCGGTCTCATCGATTGTTATAGTTACCACCAGATTTCAATTTCTTGCCTTCTAAAAGGCATAGAGTTTTTATAAGTGGTACACACACTACCGCCTTTCAGACTTGTGGTTCCACGAGAATGAGTACTGAGTCTAGTCTTCAGAAAACTGGAATTTCTTCGACTCCCATACCCAATATAGTTAATGGCACCCCTTTGACTCCTGTAGACGCTACAGTTTCAGTGTCAGAGGCTTATACCAGTACTATGGCTCAACCTGTATTTAATGCTTCATCTCTTGTCTCTAACCCTTTTGGGGGTTTTGTCTCTTGTCTTTAGCCTCACTCTTCGAATGCTGAAAATGTGCCTGGTGGAAGTCAAAACCCATCGTCGCAAGATGGCGACATTGTTTCTATCAATATGGTCGACGCGAAAATTGATATATCCACCCGCTCTCGAGATTATAGCTCTTCAAAAGATAGTACCAGTCTAGAATCTCCTCCTCCCCCTCCAGAGATGAACTTATAGATTGAGAAACCAGAGCCATCACCTCGTATTATGAAAGGAGTACTTAAGTGCTCTACCCACAATCATAATGCTAGAGCCACCCAGAACTACTCTATTATTGAATATCTAGGCCAAACCCCTTTCGCGATGTCGACTTTGGGGGTACTCTAGATGTGTCCATCAAAGAGGAATGCCTTACTCTCTGCCTTAGGAGCTCTAGAACCTAGTGGCTCAAAATTTATCAATTTTGATGTCACGAATGTGAAGCCTCGCTTACCATACCATGTGGCTTTCCAAATCCACATGGAGTATTCCAAGCATACTATCAAACAACTAGGCGTTGATGAAGGTGTTTCCACCTACGTGATGTCCCTGGTATGTTGGAAAGCTCTTGGTTCTTTGACCCTTTCCAAGTCGTCGAACATGCTGACTGCATTTGACGATCAATCCTTCTGCCCTCATGGTATTCTCCCCGCCTTTCCGATCCAGTTAGGTGGGAAGATGGTAGAGGTGGAGGTAAAGGTAGTTGATTCACCTCTCGATTATAACTTTTTATTGGGTCACAATTGGACCTATGCTATGGTCGTTGTTGTATGGTCTGTCTTCTGTATACTTTGTTTTCCTCATCAAGGGGAGATCGTGACTATCGACTAGTTATCCTTTGCGTACTCTAGTCCTAACGCATCTTTTGGACCGTCGATCCCTGTGATTGACAATTCTCATTCAGCAAGTGAGAATATCGGTGTCGAAATGTATTCTTCCCTTATGGGTACTTTCAACTTCTCGGCACAGATTCACCACGTTTACACCATGTCTAGTAGGTCCGCTTCTATAGGGAGGTCCATTCCTTTCCACACTTCCTAATTTAGTGATTCATGGACCATATCTTCTGTGACTTCATCGTGTGAAGAACAGTTGCATGCTGGAATGACTATGCCACTATTGACAGCAGAGATTGTGTATCAAGTTGTTCTTGACTCTTCAGTCGATCCTGATCTTGTTACCTCGCAGACGAACGAGGAGGATCTTGTTCTTAGGCCTGTATGGTCCACCTCGTTATCTTGTTCACATGATTTCTTATATGACACTTTGCCTTCAGACAAATCCATCCTCGAATCCATGAATGGTTCCAAGAGACTTTGGGATGATATGCATCATCGATCCTATTTTCTCCCAAGTCTTGAAAGAATCGAGCAAGATGACTTTCGGTCTACCTTGAGTGAAATAGTCGATCACACTGTAGTTGCACTTGATACGCATGAAATTTATGCCAAAGGAAATATAGTGATTATTTCTCCTACTGTCTCGATCGATATCTCTCATACCCCTGGCAAGATTGAGAATGTAAATATAGGTGCAGATTGTTCTCTAGAATAAATTATGATCTACACCGATCTCTTCAAAGAATTTCAAGATGTATTTGCTTGGTCATATGAAGAGATGCCAGAGATCGACCCTCAGATTGTCGAACATGAGATTATAACTTACCTGGATGCTAAAGTTGTTCAACAAAGTCTTAGAGATGTGAATCCTAGGAAGGCCCCTGATATTAAGGTAGAGGTGGAGAAGCTGCTTAACGTTGGCTTCATCTACCCAGTTCCCTTGACCGAATGGGTATCCAACCCCGTTCCAGTGGATAAAAAGAAAGGACCCATCCATGTGTGTATGTACTTTCATAACCTGAACAAGGCTTGTCCTAAAGATAACTTCCCCATGCCCTTCATTGATCAGATTCTTGATGTGTGTGCAGGAAGAGAGATATTTTATTTTATGGACGGATTTTCGGTCTACCTAGGATTCGCAGACGAAGTCTTCAGTCTACCTAGGATTCACATACTGAGTCTTCGGTCTACCTAGGATTCACAAATGGAGTCTTCGGTCTACCTAGGATTTGCAGACAGAGTCTTCGGTCTACCTAGGATTTGTAGACGGAGCTAGTCATCATACACTGAACTTGGCTTTCGCCTCTTGGGTGGTTTACTCACTCGAGGGTCTGCTGGTATCTTCAGGTGGTGCATGCCTAGGGCCATCCATGAATAATGTGGTCAAATATAGTGTCATCTTAGAACTTTTGCGAAATGTTATCTCGCATGGCATTCACCCTTTAGAAGTTTGCCTGGATTCCTAGTTAGTAGTATGTTAGTTGAACGGTCGTTACTGCGTGTGGGATCCTACTTTACTCCGTCAATTCCTATGGGTATGTATTTTAGAATGATAATTTGATTTTATTACATATTATCACATTCCTAGAAGTTCTAATCATGTATCTGATGCCTATGCTAATTGTTTTAGATTGGCATTTGTTACTTTAATAAAGTAAATAAAACCATTAAATGAATGTACACATTGTAAGATATAAGTAAAGCCGAAGATCCCTTTTTTATATATTTCAAAACATGGTGTTTATATTACAAAATTGGGGCTAAAACCCTCAATACACATATACAGCTGGTATACATATCCCACGATATCTACACCTGTGGCACCAGATGTGTGTAATGGTAGCAAACCACGGTGTTTATGAGATGCTGGAAGAGTCATGCCCATGCTCTAGGTACACAAACCACCTATCATTGCATGGCTTCAGGTAGATCCTCTACCTGAACCATAGGAATCCTCTATGTCAAACGAGACAGGTTACCCTGCACGTTCTATAGGAATCTATCTGCTTCTCCTCCCGTCGCCTCATCTCCTTGACTCCACATCTGTGATTACACAAGTATTTAGTTAATATTTAAACACCATTCAAAAAAATATTTTTGTTCGCTAAATAAAAAAATACAAAAAACAATGAAATATGTAAAAACTTGTT
>JZKD02S0913509.1:0-13956 GCA_000966675.3 Picea glauca
AGGCATTGAGTACTTTTCCTGAGGTTTTTCTATGCTATATTGATGTTTGGTTCTTAACATATGGCATCAGAGCTCAAGGTCTTGGGGTTTCGCTGCTACATCTGAGACACCGTGGCATTTTCACTATAACTTTTTTTTCTACAACATTTCAGAAGGAATGGCTTGGAGGATACTTAGTAAACGGATCAAGGTTGAACCATTGAATCATTGGTTGCTTCTAATTGTATCCCCTCAAAAGTTGAACCATTTTCCTATTCACTACTTTTTTTTTCCCATTTATATGTGGATGGAAAGTTGTAGATCTCTTCAACTCGGTTTCCCGTCTTCTCCCAAAGTGTAATCCAAAATGCATTGAGAAATATTGTGTCTCTATCTAATATTATGCTCCTTGGTATCCCAAAGTGCACCTAGACCTTTTCAAAGGACATGATTGTTACATATTTTCCCTTCATGGTCCATTTATAAGGCATGAGAGTGCACATATTGTTAAGCCTGACAACTACCAAAAACAAATAGTCATGTTCCTTCCTTGTTCTTAGAAAACCACCCACTAAATCTATGGAGATGCTTTCACACGGTATAGTATGTATAGGTAAAAGGATGGTATAGCCCTTGATTTATATTAATGGGATTTATTTCATAATAAAGTATGCACCCTCTAATAAACCAAAATACATATTCTTGCATTTTAGGTCAATCCACATTCCTATGTAATTTGGAAACTCTCTTCCCAATAGCAAAATGCCTACAACTTTGGAGGTGTGAGCCTCTCTGATAAGTTGTAGTCTTTCACTGTTAGGAACATAGATCTTGTCTAGCTTGTATAGAAGCTCATCCTTGAGATTATAGACTATAGTCAACCTTATTGTTACCTTCTTCTACATGAAGTTGAATCTATAGCTACTGAAACACCACTTTAAATTCCTCAACTTTTGTGTATGCCTATTTGTATACATTATGGGTGAAAGGATCCATGTGCATAAGAGTTTTCAAAGATATGATCTTGGATGTGGCTGGCCTTGAGAGCATGTATACCAATTTATTCATGCTTCCCTTATTATATTTGATGATAAGATAAAATTAATGTAAAAACCCCATCCACTTGTATTGTCTAGTTTGTTGAAAATTACTCTAGGCCTGCAAATAATGTAGTGGTTGGTGATTAGCATGAATGATGGTCTCCTCTCCCATTATATTGTTCTTCCATTTCTTATAAGCTTGAACCATATCATATAGTTCCATTTCATATGAAGGGTATTTTAGGGCTCCACCATGAAACATTTTAGAATGATAGCATACCAACTTACCTCCCTGCAACAAGGCCACTCCCATGTCATATCCACTTACATCTAGATTAACTTCAAAAGAGTTTTTGAAATTAAGCAATGAAAGAAATATTTATCATTCAGTTCAACTCATCAAAATATTTATTTTGATTCTTTCCTCACTAGAAACTCTTACCATCACCCCTTGTGGCATGGAGTGGTGTAGCCATAGCTAAAAATGATGTTATAAAATTCCATATGTACTGTGCTACCCAAAAAAATATCCGAATTAAATGAAATTAATAGGATTTTTCCAGTTGATGATGGCATCCATATTTGTGATATATATCTTGAGTTCCTCTCCACCAATAACATACCCCATATACACCAATCGTTGTTGAGTAAATTCATTTCTCTTAAGTTTTGCATGTATTTGATGTTCTTTTAGATTCTCTAATACCTACATGAGATGTGAGATATTATTTTCCCTAGTAGAGATATAAACCAATATAGAATCTAAGTATACTATTATAAATGAATCTAAAAAAGGACGCAATACATCATCCATCAAACACATAAATGTATTTGGTGCATTACATAAACCAAAAGGCATTACTAGTCATTCATATATACCTATTCTTGTCTTGAAGGTGATATTCCGAGTCTCTTCTTCTTTAAATTGTACTTGATGGTCTAAGTGGGTGAAGTACTTGGAATGTTGTAATTGATCTAGCAAGTCATCAATCCTGGGAAGAGGGTATCAAATATTTAGGGTGATCTTATTTAGATCTTTGTAGTCACTACATATTCTCCAAGTCCCATCCTTCTTGGGTACTATTATGATATTTGACTCACAAGGTTATTTTCTTAATCTAATTACTCCCTACTCCAATAGTTGTTGTAATTTTTTCTTCACTTCATCTACTTATAGGATGGACTATCATTATAGCCTAATGTTTGGCAATGGGGAGCTAGGAAACATTTGTATCTCATGCTCCACTTCCCTCTTAGGTGGTAACCCTTTAATGTCTTGGAACACTTCTCTATATTCTTACAAAATCTCCTCCAACTCATGTTTCTACTCTTTATTACATCCCTCCAAATATGCCTTTACCTTTACCAACTCATATCCTAGTTGATTCTCTGTTAGAAAGAGTAATAAAAACTTCCTACTTGAATAGATAAATTTCTTGGCTTAGTTAACACTTTCTAAAGAGATATTGGTACCTTTGTGTATTGATGATGAAGTAATTCCCATCATTGATTAGGAAATATCACTTTTCTCTCCTAATGAAGATTGCATTCCTCATATACATGTAGTAGCTTCCAAACACAACAACACACACATGAAGTGGTACTACATCTACCTCCACTTCATCAATATAGTTTGCACTTATAGAAAATTTAATATCACAATTATTAATGACCTTAATATATGTATCCTTATTTACCCATCCCAATGGATATGGGTGAGGATGGTCATGAAATTCTAATCCAATCTTGTTGACCAAATCTATGGCTATGAGGTTGGCCTATGAACCAAAATCACATAGAGAATCCACCTTTTTCTTATTGACCTAGATCTTAATATGGAAGAGTTTAGACATCTCCTTATCTTCCTTGGGATGGAGGCTACTTAGGTTCACTTTCTTATGAATTGTAGTGTAAACAATATTCTCATCTACATTTGAGCTTCTTGGTTCAACGGGACCATGAATATTACAATGGTTATAGTGGTTCTTTAGATCCTTGAACTTATGTGTAATGGATATTATATTCTTGTTCTTTCCTTTCCACTTCTTCTTTCCCTTCTTGGAAGTATATTGGTGGTATTTTTTCTTGGAACCACTTGGTTCTCCTTTATTCTTACCCATATTCTATAGATATTTTTCTTCTACATAGGACTCATCAACTATACTAGGTTTAAAGTGCATCACTTGCCTCCATAAATGACTATATAAATCACCCAGATACATGAGGAGTACATTCAAGTTATTGGGAGGTATACCCAACATAATGGACATTTTTTTTAACGTGATTATGTACTCTTTCACACTTTGTCCTTTATTCTACCAGAAGTAATTCCAATGGATTCACTATTCCTCTTTATTAGGGTTAGGGTTTTAGACCCTATGGAATCTTCTTGAAAGTCCACACATGAATAGCTCCATTTGTCTGAGTAATGTTTATGTGAGTTGATGCGGCATCCACTTGGTATCTTGGTGGTCAATAGGATAGGTCGACTTATAGGAGACATAGTTTCTACATAAAAACTTCAATTTAGGTGATTTTTCTTCAATGGAAATCTCTTGACTTGTAGAACAACATTAAGAGGTTTCGTTTTTTCAAATTTTTGACCCTAAAAATGGTCATTTAAGGGCTTAAATGGGATCCAAACGTTTCTTGACCCAAAATCACCATAGTGGCGCCTACTCAAAAAATGGGCCCTTCAATACAATAGCTCTAATTTTACCTACCAAAATAGTTGAAAAATTATATAATGCTCAATTTCAAATCAGGGTGGGTGGGCTCTTGATTCCATAAAAATTGTATTTGTTTTTCCATTTTCATAAATCTTGTGAATTGTTTTTCTAGGTTTAACCTCACTATACCTATTGTGGCCAACTATTGAGCTCCATGAAAATGTCTACTCCCTTGATTACCATGGCATAAATTGATGAGCTTAATTGGTAATCATTAATATTCAATTCTACCTTATGGAATTTCCCATCACATGAAATAGTTTTGTCACCCAATATTGCTACTTGAAAGTCAAAGGTAGGGTTGAAAAACATATTTAATTTTTTTGTTATTCTTGTATTTCTGAAATTATTGAACTACCACCATCTATAAGTATTCTTATTTTTTTTTCTTATTGTAACCAAAATATTTAAGAGTCTAGAGTAGTGAAATACCTATCATTGTGGCAATAGAGAGTGTTGTGATGATATTTTTATTTTATTTTGATCACTAGTTTCATCTTTAGGGATTTTAGATTCTTCACTTGAGTTGTAATTTTTTGCATTAAATGTAGATATATTGCATGCTTCTTCCTCATTGTCACTATTGCTACTATTTATTTTACACAATATAATTTTGTTCCTTGCATTTATGGGTTGGACTCAAATTAGGTGCATTACACTTAAAACAAAGTGAGTTTTCATGTTTTTCTTTCTTTTCATCTAATGGTGAGCTCCTTTTATTTTGGGGAATATATTTTGAATTCGAATTTTCTGATTGGGAACAAGATGATCATTGATAGGACATGATTTTATCTTCAACAAGTTTATATTTTTGGTCATGGGTGCATGTTCCTCATATTTGATGTTTAATAAAATTGATTTAGTTTCTTATATTTTGTTTTAACCCTAATAAGGTGATTTGTAGTAAGTGATCCTATAATAGGTATTCCCCATGTCTTGTGGATAGAACTTGTAGTTCACAAATTACTCCTCCACCATACCAAATTGTTGTAATCAAGTGATTTTAGTGAAAATTTCCTTCTCATCTACAAACTGAAATATTTTAAAAAAAATCATTTTAAATATATCCTAATATCTTGTTGATCCTAGGGAATTTGAGTTCCACCATATGAAACAATGATTATCCAATCCTTCCAAGTATAGAAGAAAACATATTTTTCTCTTCATCCTCCTACATCTAATATATAATCAAGATAGCATTCAATTTTATTCATCCATATTGTACCTTTTCCATTATCCTCATTGTCAAACTTCAACGCATCAATTTTTGTTTTGTGCATGAAACCACTAGAATAACCTAACTTGGTTGAGTGATGTGGCCATTGAAATTATGTGTGTGTTATTTTACTACTTTCTTCTATGTTCCCCATGCTAATATCACTTATTTCATCCCTAATCATACCAATGTTTTTGTTCCATTCCTTGGCATTATGTGATTAAGTTCATTATTTGTTTGTTGACCTTATAAACCTCTCCCATAAATTTCATATAAATATATTATATTTCTAAACTAAGCTCTGTATTATTGGGAATATTTCCTATAGAAGTGAAAAAAATTGTGCTTTCTAAGGAGTACTCAATTTTCTCAAGTCAATTTGGTATAGCTTGAGTGGTTCTGAGGAAAATTTGTTACCCTCCCTACCCGAGTTCAAATCCCATTTTGTGAAATATTTTCTCCTAGTGAGTTGATTGTTGATGAGATATAAATGACTTATTCATGATTTTTTGACCTAACTTATGCCTTGAAGAATCTAGGGTTTAACCTAGGTACCATACTTATAATGAGTGGAACTACCCGAGAGGTTTCCACCGAGATATATTACCTAGAAAAACATGATCCAATTTTCTCATAAATTAAAGGTTTGTTTCTCTTTCTTTTAATTATCTAGTCTATGCATCGAAACAAATCATGATCCTCGGATACCAATTCCTTCATGATCCAAACTAGTATGTATATGTAGCATATATTTTCCTAAACTCAAACAATCTCTAATACCACCTAAAGGGAATTGAGCATAGATATAAATAATTGTATAAAAGTTATTATTGTTATCCATAACCTGAGAGATACAAGCTGCATGATTGTCTTATCTATACATATATTATTATGAGACACATATTTTCATAATGAGCCAACTATTTATAATTGTTCATTAATTATGTCTTAATATCTATATTAAGTCTAGTGTACTAAGTTATTTTCTATTCAATATATTACACATGTTTTATCCAACATCTAATTTAAATGTATGTTGAAAAATTTGAGAGAAAAATGGTAGGCCCATTTCACAAAATAAACAAAAAATGTAAATTTGATCCCTAAAAAAGGGACTTGTATCCCACTTGATTCACCAACATGGATACCCTATCGAATTAAATTTGTGTTCTATGTTATTAGACTTGTAGAGATATATTAGTATTCATAACAACTACAAGGCCTATGTTCTCAATTTAGTTATGAATGAAACTACTCTTTAGGATAAGAGGTATGGCCTACTTTCCATTGTAACATGCACACATCGTCCAACTAACAACAAAAAAGTATTCGATCCAATAAAAACCAATACTTTGCAAATACTCTCTCACTAAGAGTTATGTATTCAGTGAAACTCCTTTTCATATTGATATGCAACTGAACTAAATCTATCAAGATGATCAGGATTAGATATTGTACTCATTCTATGTGTGTAATCAATTATGATTCTAGTGCTCAGGTTCTAAGATAATTACTTCACATTAACCACATATTATAAAGTGTAATCAACACAATTCAAAATATCGATGAGGATGAAAGAATCCAACATTTAACATGGCCAACAATATGTTAGTAGGTAATACCAAACCTCTTGTTGAAAACATGTTCAAAAGAACTATGTTCTATAGTTATATGCCCAATAGAACTCATTCTAGCATAGAAATAACATCTCCATTAAATTGCAACCTGTAATCTAAGATCTACTTTTCAAATATGTAACCCAACAATTCTTCCTTTATTTAGAGTTGGCATGTTCTATTGAAGAGTTGGGCTCATGGAACCAATTTCCTTCTCTATGACCAAATTAAATAACACAATTGGTGAAATTGATTACTCCAATAAATACAAGGGACAATGTTACTTAACTCAATAGAAACGATTAATAATAAAGAAGAAAAATCAATCCCTCACTTCTAGGTTTCATATGTATAGGCTCAAGCTTCAAATCATAATTTTAAGGCAAACATTACTCATAAATATGATGCCTTCCCCAATGACCGGAAGGTTGGATTCAAAGATTTCACATACAAGTCTTAAGTTGGACATTGGTTTAAGCCTTTAACACTAAAACCATTGTCAAATAGATTGGATTAAATAAAAATAAGACAAGATACCTATTGTTAATGTGTTGAACCTGCACAAAATAGATGTAGCTAGAAAATGGCATACACAGTTTGCAGAGAAAATATGAGAACAAAGAAGCATGAGAGAAAGACTGGAAGAATTATCATTAACCAAATGAATGAATGATAATTTACACATGATATAATCTTTATAACTCAACTAATGTGCATTGGAGGAGAAGCCAATAGGCCATAGTTGTGGTCTAGATTGATCTAGAAATACACCAACAGTTACTATAGTAAAGTGCCACCTAGTCTAGTCTCTGAGGCAGTTACAAGAGTGAACTTCCACCGAGTCTGAGTTAACTAGTCTCTCAGTCTTCAGTTAACTAATTGAAACATAGTGAAGTGAGGAGTAGATCAAGGAATCATGAGTAATGCGCTAGTTTGGTGATAATACCAAGGACAATGTGCATTAGTTGGTGATGATCCCAATGTTGCATGGTGATGATCCCAATGTGGCATCTAGACTCCACTCAACTGATCAAACTAAAGTGTGAACTAAAGAGAATATTATCCTAGAGGAATATTCTCCCTAAACTATAGGAGACTGAATAATGACTAATAAAAATAGGGAAAACCTTAGGAAAAAGAAATCCTAGGTATCTGTGAAGTATCTCCAACACCCCCCCTAAACATTACCATGGTGAAAATAAAGAATGGACCCTGGAAACGAGGCAATGTTAGGTACCAAAATACAAACGATACATTGAAATAAACGAGGAAAGAGGGAAAACCTCATGGGAAACCCCCCCCCTCAAGGTATAATGTATGTAAAAAGAAGAGATGACATTTGTTAGGAAACTGTGTCCTACACTCCAAGATGACTGCGCAGATAATGGAACTTCTGCTCAGTGAAGGTCTTGGTTAAGATGACTACAATCTATTCTGATGAAGGATAGAAATGTAGGTCGATGATCCCCTTGCGTACTAAGTCTTGGATGTAGTGCATGTGGATCTTGATGTGCTTTGTTCGTTGCCTCTGAACTGGATCTCTGTGGAACTTCAGATTGCTTTGGTTGTCACAACAGATGATGAAAATTCGATAAAACTGAATTCCCAACTCAGTGATAAAATGTTGTAGCCACATAGTCTGAATGGTTATGTTAACTACCCCTATGTACTCTGTCTCAACTGAAGATAGAGAAATATCAGCCTGCTTCATTCTCGACCAACAGATAGGTCCGAAACCAAGACTGAGTGATTAACCAGATGTGGACTTGCGATCAATGCTATCACAATCCCAGTTAGAATCAGTGAACCCAATGAATTCCAATGTAGAGTCTATTGCATAGTTAATCCCAAAGGTGATGGTGCCCCATACGTATTGAAGGATACACTTTGTAGCCTTCCAATGTAGCTCATGCAGCTCCTTCATGAACCTAGAGACTACTCCAAATGCATAGGAGAGGTATGGTATGGAGTGTGTGAGATACAACAAGATCCCCACTAGATTTGTGTACAGTGCGTTGTTAACCAGTGGAGTGTCCCCACCATCCTCAAGTCTGACTCTTGATAGGAAAGGAGTCGGGGAAGACTTGTAGTATGTCATGTGAAATCTCTCAAGGAGATCTCATGCATACTTGGCCTGATACAGCTTGATGCCTAATGCATCCTGACTGATCTTGATTCCAAATAAGAAATGTAGTAGAACCATGTCCATCATTAAGAACCTATCATGCAAAATCCTCTTGAATACAACAATCACTAAATTCGAGCAACCGATGATTAGAAAATCATCAACATACAAAAATAGGAGTAGAACTGAATTATCTGTCATGAGCATGTAAACATTCAGGTTTGACTTAAAATGTACAAAGTTCTATGATAGTAGGTAGGAGTCCATCTTGTCATACCACGCCCTCGGGGCCTGATTGAGGCCATAAAGATACTTCTTCAATCGACAAACCAAAGATGAATCCTACATAAATCCCTGGGGATGCTCCATATAGATCTCCTCGGAGAGATCACCGTGAAGAAAATAATTCTTCACATCCATATAATGGACTTCCCATCTCTTGGCTACCACAATGGAAAGTGTCAAACGTATGAAATCCATATTCGCTACTGGAGTGAAGTTATGATCATAGTCAATGACATGCACCTACTGAAATCCTTGGCAACTGGCCTAGCTTTGTATCTGCTAACCTATCCATCCGCTGTGCTCTTGGTCCTATAGACCCATCTGCACCTCACAAGTTTCCTTCTTGAAGGAAGGGGAACATAATCCCAAGTCTGGTTCTCAAGAAGGGAGTTGTACTCCTCCTACATGATGGATTCCCAAAAGGGATTTCCAGCAGCCTCGCTATAGGACTGTGGATCGGAAGACTGAACCAAGAAAATATGCCTTGGTGGCATCGGTTTAGTGGAAGTGAGTGTAAGAGGAGGCTCCTCAAAATCAGATCAAGTCATCCTAGTATTAGTTGGATCCCCAACAAGATCCCCTGCATCCTGAAGAGTAGTCTTGGTCTACTTGGGCCTCGACTCTGGCTCTGCATCTGCATCTACATGCACTCAATCTGCATCTGACTGTATTGACTTTGTATTCGGATCATATGAATCCTCTGAATCATAAATCTCATCTAAAGAAGAGACGGCATGTGCATGCTCATCATCTCTAATAGGTGGAAGAACAAACGTGTCTACATGCGGCTGCTGAGGTACATGTGAGACACTTTCCTCGAATTGGACACTATGCTCAATGATGAGCTGGTCTGAGGAAAGATCAATGAATATGTATCCCTTCACACCATCGAGGTATCCAAAAAAAATACACTCTGTGCTCTATGGATCAAGTTCCTTCCTCTTCTCAGAGAGAATCCTAGCCCATGCACATGAACCAAAAATATGGAAGTGGGTCACTTTCAGTTTGAGACCGCTCCAAGCCTCATAGGGGGTCTTATCCTTGACAGATCTATGGGGAGATCTATTTTGGATGTAGGTTGCACAATTAAGTTCTTCAGCCCATAATCTCTATGGAAGTGACTTTGCATGTAGTATGCAAGATGCCATCTCTTTTAGAGATCTATTTTTTCGCTCAGCAACTCCATTTTGTTGCGAAGTATAAGGAACCATGTGCTGCAACTGAATCCTGGCCTCATGAAAAAGATTTTGTAGCTCATGGTTGACATACTCTCCCCCATTATCTGTTCGGAGGACTTTGATTTTCTTTCCCAACTGTGTCTCAACAAGGACTTTGAAATCTTTGAGGTATTGAAAGACCTTTGATTTTTGCCTGAGAAAGAAAATCCATGTGAAGCGTGAGAAATCATAAAAAAAAATGAGTACGTACCTTGATTTATTGATTTATGGATGTGGAAAAGGGCCCATGAGGTCACTATGGATCAGATCTAAAGAAAAGGGAGCCTTCTGAGTCTTTCCTTTGTCAAATTTCTCTTGAGGGTGTTTTCCAAGAACAACACATCCCTCACAAATTCCTTTGGAGAAGTGGATGTCAAGTATACCATCAACCATTCCATGCTTGTTAATTTGTTGCATATATCTGAAATTTAAATTCCCAAACCTTTTGTGCCATATCATACTGCTTCCATCAGCATGGGTAAGTAGCAATGCATAATTTGGTTCAATAAATTCAAAAAATGTGTAGAGTCTGTATTGATGATTTACCTCACCGGTAAAAACCATGGAATTGGTTTGCATGTTATAGATATCCATTGTATCAGGTGTGAATATGGTTCTCTTTCTAGTGCCATAGTTTTTCATCTAATACATGGACAGAACATTGATAGAAAGTTTGGGAATGTGTAGCACATTCTCGAAGCTTATGTTTGTGAGTTCAATTCTTCCTTTGCTAGTGACCTTGACTAGAGATTTGTCCCCCATCAAAATAGGAGGACCTTTGCATGTATCCAATGAAGAATAGACTTCTTTTGTGGCTTCCATATGGTGTGATGCACCTGAATCTATGATCCAAGCATCGAGAGAGGAGTTTATGGCAATCAAAGCATGGCTAGAATTGCCTTTCTTGGGATTCTAATCTTATGGCTTCTTCTTCTTGGAACCCTCGGGGATGCGATCTCCAAGGTTATTTTGTTGAATTATTTGGTCCATTTGATCTATCTATTTCCGCATACATGCATATTCTATATGGAATCCTTTATGGAAGTAAGTGCATTTCTCCCTTTTTCTTCCCTTTCCACCTTTGGATCCGGAGGCATCATTGAAGGGTTTTGAGTACCCTTCCTTCTTTAGATTTGCATGTGATTTCCTTTTTTCTTTGTCTTTAGATTTTTTATATTGATGTCCGCTACCATATTTCATAGTAAGTGGATGCGCCTTTGGGCCTTTGATTTTTCCCATATTGATGAGCTTGTTCTTCTCTTGTGCCAGAGACTCGATAAAGGCCTCAAGAGAGGGCATCGTCCAGGTGGCTCCAGAGGCGAGCCTAACTGAATGAAATGTAGATACAAACAGATAGTATTCTGAACCAATTTTGGAGAGAATGGTAAGAACCATTTGTTTCTCCTCCTTAGATTTATCAATCCCACAAGCCTTGAGTTGCAACAACAAATCCTTATATTTGGTAAATAAATCTTGGCATTTGTCGAAGGTTTTTGGATCCAAAGTAAGTAATTCCACCTTGAGCATGTCTCCCCTCATCTCGTCATGTTTTCCAAAAGTCCCTTCCATGGTGGTACAATATTCATTGGAGGTTTTACAGAAGGATATGTGAAAGAGGAGTTCAGTAGAAATGAGACTGCAAATAGTTCCAAACGCTTTATCCATTCGATTTAGATACTTGGATTTTTCTATGGTTGATTTAGTTTTGGTATTTGTGTTCATGGTTAACTTATATAATCCTCTGCCTTGAATATGTATTATAATCTTCTCCTTCCATGTAAATAAATTGTACAGTGTAAAAATGAATTATTTTGGAAATTCCATTTTTTTGTTGTCTTCAATATTCTGTACCTGCAAAAATAATATGGTGTGCATTTTACCTAGTATCCCGTCGGCTATGAAACCATGTAAATGTGTTGAACCTAAACATAATAGATCTAGCTAGCAAATTAAATACACAGTTTGCAGAGAAAATATGAGAACAAAGAAGCAGGAGAGAAAGAATGGAAGAATTCTCATTAACCAAATGATTGAATGATAATTTACACATGATATACTCTGTATAACTCAACTAATGTGTACTAGAGGAGAATCCAATGCACCATATTGGTGGTAGAGAGTGATCTGGACATACACGAGAAATTAGGGGAGTAAACTACCACCTAGTCTAGTCTCTCAGGCAACTACGAGAGTGAATTTCCACCTAGTTTGAGTTAACTAGTCTCTAAGTCTTCAATTAACTTACTGAAACATAGTGAAGTGAGGAGGAGATAAGGGAATAATAATTAATGCACTATTATGGTGATAATCCCAAGTACAATTCGCATTAGTTGGTGATGATCCCAATGTTGCGTGGTGATGATCTTAATGTGGCATCTAGACTCCACTCAATTGATCAAACTAAAGTGTGAACTGAAGAGAATATTATCCCTAAACTATAGGAGACTGAATAATGACTAATAAACATAGGGAAAACCTTAGGAAAAATAAATCATAGGTGTGTGTGAAGTATCTCCAAAACCTATGAAGAAAACATTATTGGACTTCTCATAATTTCAAAAAGGTGGTAGCCCAAAGATTAAAAGGAAACATTAGAGAATGCATTTAATAATTCATTTGAGCTATCCTATGTCCATATCCAACTAACCAATCAAGATATGGTAAAGGGATATAGAGACTAGATCATTTCCCGAGCAATGGATGCCCCACATGAATAGTATGGCTTGTGTATGGCTCTGAGGTGTAAGGAAATATCACCCACAAGTAGTGTATGGTCTGTATGACTTCAAAATTCCATGAAACTATTTTTTATGGATTTTCATAGGTGTGTGCAGCCTATAGGAGGGGCGATGTATGGTATCAATTCATCCATCAATTGTTGTGTATATTTTTGTATTATATTCCAATAACATTAAAATGGATTATTTATTGCATACAATGAATAGAATAGAAATCTTGATCGAAAGATGTGACAACTATATCACTACATCCATTTCTCTCATTCCATCAATTGGATGGATGGTATGGATTCTCTAGTTGTAGCATTTCATCAATTTCTAATGGATAATTAAATTTTGAGTGAATTTAATAGATCTTTAGCTAGGAATGGATTCTCATACCATCAAGATAACACATGCAACAATTAAATATAGAGGATTGATTCTATAAACCTAAACCCACATACCGAATCCAACACAGAATTTAGCATCAATGCCACACATATTTTACCATAATGTATTGAATGCAATTGTAAATAAAATTCCGTAAGACAATGATAAAATCACACACATAATTGACACAAATATTTTATCTTAGAAACACAAATGGGAAAACCAACATTCAAATGGTTTCTCGGTCCTATTTTGGCAATCTTCAGTTACAATGCAACTCATGGTTCTTTGTGCATCCTCCTCTCTTTATCAAAAACATCCTTTGTGAGACTAATTACAAAAATATATAGGAGTGTTGGTGGGTAATGGCCGGAATGCCAAGAATTCCTTTCCCTTTCATTTCCCATTCCTCTCTTTTTCTTTTCTCTCCTAATTTCATTTCTTTTGTTTTATTTAATTCTTGTTTTTCCTCTCTTTTGTCTAAATTACTTTTGTATTTGCACTATCCTTAATATTTTATATACCCTCATTAATTTTTGAATTGCACTTAGGTAATAAGTCTTACAACCACACACTTGTTTCAATCCATTTTAGATCACACCTCCCCATTGAGAGGATTTTTGGTCTCCAAAATCTTAT
>JZKD02S0913553.1:64090-77711 GCA_000966675.3 Picea glauca
CAAAAATAAATAATAAATTTAAACTTGTCCTGATGTACGATATTACTTGCAGACAAAGCTGACATGGAGTATCTGTGGTTAAGCTAAGGTTAATGAATCTCATCAACTTGCCATTGGGAAATGACTCTAATACTATCTTGAAACTCTCTTGCCTACTTCTTCTTATCTATATATAGGATCTCTTATCCTATAGGTGCGGCCATATCCTAACTGTCTCGTCAGACCAAGTTGTGAAATTTTATCTTTACACTTGACATACTATAAATCTTCGGCTATTGGGGGATACTGACTAGTTTCCTATACTTTTGATTGTGAGGTGTCACAATACTTAGGTGTGGGGGAGGGGTTCATGAGCTGACAAATGATCATTGCCTAGAGAAATAAGTCTTTGCAAGAATTTTTGTATTATTTCTATGATACAGGTTATTACATTGATAGTCATGTTATTTTTGAAATGCTTAAATTCCCATGTGCTATAAATTACTGAACACATACCTAACAGACCACTTTTTATCGGTTTATCGTTCATTACAAGCTGCATGTTGTAGGTTTGAAAAAAAAAATTATGCTTGCTATAACCCGTTCATTATAGGTTTTTGACATTACATGTCATATACAAGAAGATTGGGTGAGCATGGAGCATTCCGCCTTTGCTCATTAACCATTATGGTTGTCAAAAACACTTTAAATTTGCAGGGTATCCATTATAAGAGGTGAAAATAGAGTTAGCACAAAAGTACTAGATGAAGTACCGTATGAGGTACTGGATGAGGTGCCGTATGAGATGTCATTTGAAGTGTTGAATGAAGTGACATACACACCAGTAACTGTCCTAGATTCCAGGTAACCAAAATTCAATTATATTCAATTAAATTGGTTGCAGGCATTGATTAAAACATGCTTCATATGGTTATGATCAAATGTCCAAGTCAAAAGACTTGGACATTGATCTAATTATGCACCAGTACATTGCTCCAAGTTGAGCCTTTGAATTCAAATTCTTCACACATGGAAGCCTGCGCACACATGTGGGTAACTTACTCCACCTTAAGTGCATCCAAAATCGGGCTAGGCACTCTATTATCTCACTTGACCTTGCCATTTTCTCCGCCCTGCATTAAGGAATCGCGCCCAACCTATGCCAATGCGTCCCCTGTTCAAATCGCACTCAGACCGTGCCCAATTTGTGCCATCTCTTGGCCTGTTCATGCCCTTGATTGGTTAAATTTTCCTATGTCACAATGCCCAGGAGATATGAACCCTCCTCTTATGCAGACTTGTTTTCCATTCTTGAATTTGCACAGTGCAGGGAGGTGTTTTTGCGTGTAGGTTGGGGGCCATTTCTATCTAGCTTGCAAGGCCACGATGACGACCTCTCCATGAAATTTGCAGTTGGTTTTGATGGTAAGACATCACATGTAGGGTATATCACCTTTGAAGTCACAGAAGAGTCCATTGTTGCTGCAACAAAGTTCCCAAGAATGGGAGATAGATGGTTCAAAAACCACCAATTGTCGTGCTCAAGTTACAATAGGGTGTTTAAGCCCGAATTCGAGAGAATTTCAGGAGCAAAAGGGTATGCTAAGGAGTGGATAAAGGCAAAATTGGTCAATCCCCTCATCGTCATCACAAGGTTAATTACATGTGAAGGTAGATACTCTACTTTCAAAGCTTGTCATTTTAGATTGCTGGCTCATTTTCTGTTCAACAAACCCTTAAACTTTCCCTTCTATTTTCTCAAAATCTTGGAGAAAATGTCCTCTCAAGTGAGGAAAAATGTGACTAATCCCCACAACAGTCTCTTCCACCATGGCTTGATAAGGCTCCTTGTTCTAGCCAAGTTAGAGAAACAGGGGCAAAATTGGGATTCTTTTATCTACCAATTTGCAAACCCTCACTTGACAGTTAAGACTGGCAAAAAGCCACTTAGGCTAAAAAATATCTCTCCATCCAAGCCTCGCTCTCCAAGAACTCCAAACTCCCTTGCACAAACCCTCTCTTTGTCGGAACAATACCAAAATCTTGTTGATATCCCTACTTCTTCATCGAGTAAAAATACCAAGAGTAAAGACCAAAGAAGCCTATTGTTGACCCCCCAATGCCTTCACTCTCTCTTGATCCTACACCTAAAAAGATCCAAGAAGTAATGCAGCAAGACTTTCCCATCATTCCTACAAACAAGAGGGGAGCCAATCGATTTGGTAAAGGACCCTTTCAGAAGAGTACCCAGAACACAAGAATCAAACCTTATGCAAAACCTCCACCTGCGTCGGATCCGATCCAAGTATCCTCCGACCTTGAGAGCCCTCATAAGAAACTTAGGGAAGTATATGCAGATAGATTAGAGCCACTAAGGAAAACAAAATTAGAACCTACCTCACCTTACCGATATTCCATCACCCCTACTTCACCCATACCCATTTTAGACCCTAAAACTGATAGATTTTCCACATCCCTCAAAGGATCTAAGCCTTCCTCAGAGATCACCGATTTTGTTCCAACCATAGAGCAGCTACAAAAATAAAACCATCAACTTCTTCAACAGTTGGAAGAGAGGAAGACAGTAGATGTACACCTTCATCATGACAATGCAGTCCTTCAGGAAAAGGTCAACTCCCTTCAGCAGTTGGTTGATGAAATGACTAAATCTAACCACAGCTTTAGAGCACAATTAAAGCAACACAAGAGGCACAAGGCTAAGCCTACACAACAAGAAGGAGAGGCTTCCAAAGTTGATCCTCCTCAACAAGCCTAGTTCTGAAGGGTAACTTCTTTTTTTTTGCAGTGGGACCTGCAAAATCGTAAGTGTGGGGGTAATGTTGGGCCCGAGATATGATCACTTTCATGATGGTTATTATACATTTTTTCTACATGTACATATTCATTTTTCATCTTTTAAAGGAGTTTTTTGAAGAATTTCATGATAAAATGGTATGATCGCCATAAGGTATGTGTAATTCATGTTTAATGATTGAATCAAGTATAATTCATCATCTTTTATGGTTTCAAAGAGCTAATTCACGTTTTTTAGTGTTACAGGGAAAAAACGTACAATGTTTCTAGTTCCAACACTTGATCCAACACTTGATCCGACACTCATTCTGGCACTCGATTTGACACTCGTTCTGACACTCCGTATTGCATAGAAATGGAAGGCGAGTTGGCAGTTATGGAATTGGTGACCAGTGTTGGGCGAATCGGGAACATGGGTTTTGTTTGTCCTTATCCCCTCCAGCTATTGAGCTCTAGACAACTCAATTTCAGTTGTCCAAAGAAGGCGATTATTGGCTTGCTCCGTTTTATCAGTTACGGCATCATTTATTATATTTTGCCAAAATTAGAAGTGGTTCAACCCTCCTGTGGCCAACCACTTGGGTTGTAAGCTTATAAATACTGATAGGATGGTCATAAGATTGTTAACCCAGTAGAAGAGCCATTAGATTAGAGACAAATTCATTTTTCTCTGTTTTGGTATTTTACATTGCCCGAATTGTGCCAAAACTGTGTTTTCAAGCTCTCATGGTGAATTCACCTTGTTAAGTTCATGGTGTGCTTGTAGGAGGTAGTCACGACTTGCTGGGGGCCCCACCAGTAGTCTAGTGATTGTTCTTATGTTATTTATGCATTTCTTAATTCAAATTGTTCTTTCTTATTTCCTGTATATGCATGTTTTTATTTAATTAATTAGTTTGTTGTAGCTTACTGTTTTACTTCTCTTTTGCAGGTTAGATGATGATATGTGTTAGCATGTGTTGATTTTATAGATTAGGAACATGCTTGCAAGTCTCTATACTAACCATGTGTGCACTTAGAAAGTCTCTCTCTCTCTCTCTCTCTCTCTCTCTCTCTCTCTCTCTCTCTCTACTAACCCCTGTGTGCAAAGTAGATGTTAAATGATGCTTTCTTTTATAATTTTATAGTCAAGTTTAGAATAGATTTTTAATTTGAACAGAGCATAGTTTTAATTTGGGTTTTCTTTTGACAAGGATTGATGGATGGATAGATTTAATTCCAATTTTTAGTTACAGCTTGCTTACTTCAGTTCTATATAGATTTTGTTTAATTAGTTGTTGGTTAATATAGATTGTTAATTTACTTTCTAATATCAGTTTTTAATTTCTTTTTTTAATTATTTCTTTATTGCAGCTTGAATGGTTAGAGTAGACATAGCATAGTTTTCTTTTACACAATTTCCTTTCATAGATTAAAATGCAATTAAATTTCTTAGTTAAATAATGATGATCACATTATGTTGTTGATGGTTTATACATGAATATGCAGGGTATTTAACATTACTTTTATCATGGCTAAGTTTTCATTGGATTGTTTACTCCACACCTTTCATTTTGCCATCGAGATTAGTGTTGATCTTATACCATTGGAATTGTCCTTTGTTGTCAAGTGTCATAGAGATATCATCCGTCACCATCGAAGGCATTCACACAACCACCAACATTATATTTGAATTCTCATAAGTTAAAAGAATAGTTTTCCTACTTTCATAGATATAGTTCCTTGCTTTCATAGCTTAGGAAATAGTCGTATTTGTTGTTGTAGGATATATAGAATTTTCTTTGATAGATTAGATAGTAGTTTGCTCAAGAATTAGTTGTTAGTCTTTCTTGCTCTCAATAGGCTAGATTTCCTTTCATGCATTGCATTGAGCATTTAAATTTCCTTTCATGCAAGAAAAATAGTTTTGCATTAGGCATTTAGTCCACTTGCCTCTTAGGCTATATAGTTGTTCAATGAGAAGTTTTTCTTGCAGTAGTTAGCTGCCTTTGCTTACTTGTCTTTTGCTTTCATAGGTTAGTTAGTTTCCTTTGATTACTTGTCTTTTTCTTTAGTAGGTTAGTTAGGTGTTTTTTCTTACTTGTCTATATGCTTTAATAGGTTAGATAGGTGCTTTTGCTTACTTGTTTATTTATTTGCTTTCATAGGGTAGTTTCTCATTGAATGTAGGTTGGCAAGTTAAAGAAGTTTGCTTTTGTCATTTTTTTATTATGCTTAGTAGTTTGCTTTTTCTTATTGTTAAACTAGTTTACTTTACACAAGGTTTTCATTTGCTTTCTTAGGAACTATCCATCGACCCTTGACCCAAAAGTACTTAGGTTACCTAGTTTCATTTTGATTAGTAGGGTTTTCTCATTAGATATTTTTTCTTGAGTAGATTAGCCTTAGATAGTTACCTTCCTTAGTTAGACTATACTCCTACCAGCCTTCTACCTTTGGCCTATATTTTGCTACAACTCTGAGTTTACTTACCCCAGGTTGAAAATTTAATTAAGGGTTTTTAAGTGTCTTTTTAGTGCATATAGAACACCCATCACTTGTGATGAGACTCCCTTTCTCTTAGTTGTGTGACTGAGAGCCATTACCCTAGCTTGGTGACCAGATGATGGTAATGTCATTCTGCATAGATACCCATGATCATGATAGGCTAGCTCATGATGAGACCTCCTATCCTCCAACTAACCCCTTAAGCATTCATTACTATTTATTCTTGTAGGTCCCCCTTTTCTTACATAGAAGCATTTCATTCCTTTCTCAGGGGATCCCTGGGTGAAGCATCTAGAAGGTCTATATATAGGCTTTTATCTTTTTATCCAACACCAATACCTTTGGGCCTTCATCCCCTTATTCTCATAGAATGAGTTACATTCCCTTCTTGAGTCACTAAAGTCAAATGACATAGAAGAGGATAATATGATGGGAGTGAAATGAGCGGAAAGTGGTAATTATGGTCGGGAATGGTACGATAACACCTCAAGAGATCCCCACTCACAAACATTTCCCAAAGTTTGTCCACCCACTAGGAAATCTATGACACTCACCAAGGTGAAACAAGGTCAAAGGAATAATGTCCAATCAGGTGCTCTATAATCAAAAGTAGTTCAAATACAACATATTCAAATGCCTTAAATATTAGGGTGTTTATCTACCATAATACCTGACTTGTATCGCATGGAACAAGACCCTTAGGCCTTCTAGAAGCTAGATAGTGTGGTGGATTCACTAACAATGCATCAAATGTGGTTACAGAGAAGGAGCATGTATGTGTAAGTGAATATTGTTGGTCATGTAGTCTCTCGGCACTCCATATCTGCAACCTGTGGGCCTCGAGACATGATCTCCTTAGTTATCCCACAAAATGGGGATAATAGAGACTTTGAAGCTCCATGTGATATTAATATTTTCAACTTTTCCTTTAAATTGCTACTCCATTTTCACCTCTATGCATCAATTTAGAATCTATGTGATTTTATTAGGGAAATTTCCAACATGTATGCCATTGAATGCAACAACCATCTCTTCCATGTTTTGGGTGTAACAATAAACATATATTTCCATATATGTGGATATTTGTTTGATATTTTCAATCCCATTTACATTAGTATTTTGATAAGTATTGACAATTCAACCACCTTTGAATAACAAGTAGTTGCATATCTCAACCATTCATGAGTTTTCACTACAAATTTCCTTCTAGCAATTCCAAGCATCTCACTTCTAACATAGAAATTGGGTTTTAGTGATATCCTAATGAATTTTGTTTTTGCAATACCAATTGCCTAACTCAAATTGAAGTGAACACCCAATATTTTAGAAGTATATTCCAATTATCAACCAAAACTTCCTCAATTTTGTAGCCTTTTAGTGAACTAACTGCCCAAAGTCACTTTGACATTCCCTTTCACTTGTTTCAAAAGTATATAAGTTTATCTTGAATATGGATTTATGTCGACTCACCTACTTCAAGGATTTTCTAGTTGAAATTTTGTATAGATTTATGTTAACTATATCCTTATAGTGCATTTATGTTGACTATGCTTTTTATGAGCAAGTTCATAATTATTTATTGTTTATCTTCAATAGTAAATGTATGATAAAAATTTGTCATGTGTGTTTCCCTTTATTTTAAAATATTTTCCAATGAAGTAGCTATCACTCCCCAAATTAATTAATCTAGGTTATCCAAAGAACAAAATGAGATACAAACGAAAATATAGAAGATTATGCAGAGAATGAAATGAGATACAAATGAAAATATAGTAGAGAACACAAAAATATAATGAAACCCAACTTATATTAATGAATAACATAATACTATTGAATACAAACTGGCTAGAATGGTGGTAGCTTATCTCTTAAGAGAAAGAGACGTTGGTTACATTCATTCACAATAAGCATTACATCACACTCCATTGCATTCTCAAAGGTCCTCCTTCACCTTGATTATACATGGGAGAGTGAGAGGAGAATAATTCCCATGATGCATGTGGTATAAATTGGTCTAAGTTTATAAAATTCTATAGGGACTTCTTGGGAGGTCACTCATCCCAATACTACTCTAGCCCAAGCATGCTTAACTATGGAGTTTTGTTGGTATCCAATGCATTAACATTGTAGGGATGTACATAATACCAATAGGAAAATCATTACATGATGGTTGTAGTTAACAAATGTAGATGACTGTAAGGTACAAGATGTAATATATCATGCATAAACATGAATATTTAGAAATTATCAAGGGAACAACAAAATATTGAGAGAGCAATACCATAAATAATTCCTTTATTCAAAGAAATAAATGTCCATGATCTACGTGGATATCAATGGCCACCCACCTATTCCAACTGTCTGACATACATATGTCATCTTAGCAGTTTCAGTTTTCATCTTGGAAATTTTTTTCTATATTTTCGGGTCCTAAAATTATGGGGCCATTTTGAGGCCCTAAACAACGTTTTTTTTGGGCTTGCCACAGTCGCACCATAGATGGAGTCAAGGTGTGATATTATAATGTGTATTCCTATGATAGACCTTTCCAATGGGCTATTGTGCACCTAAAATGGAGATCGTATGCAAAAGTTACGACCCCGGGAAGTTGATGTACCAACTTACCCCAACGGGGCCCACATGACTTTGGTGCTTCATATCCTAGGGTTAGGTTTTTGAATGTCTATGGTTTTTGAATTAATGTTTGATGTAAAAAATTACTTTGGATCCTCATTGTACTCATATTCTTAATTATGAGTGCAGTTGTCACATCTCTTCTCAGAGATAAGCTGCCATCATTCTAGCAAGCCTGTTTCAGTCTGTATTTTACAATTTTAGAATATTCCTTATTGAATAGAATCCAAGTTTTACTGTATCTCTAATAGTTTTCATTGTATCTTTGTGTTAATAATATATATTTGTATTCATTTCGTTCTGCTTATAAAATATGGATATGTGGTATCAGAGCAGTCCACTCCTTGTCGTTCTTAGTGCATGTCCCCAACGAGGTCAGGGTACAAAGAGTTGGGTCTCGATCTTGTTTCTCTTGAGGAAAAGAGCTATCACACTCCCAAGAAACATTTTTTGGTGGGAGAAAATAAAGACGATAGGATAGGAGATCCTTTAAAACTTTTTATCGAGGAATCCCTCACACAACAAAGGAACAAGATGATGAATAGTTTTGCAGAAATCCTTCGACGACTACCAACAAGTGACACATCTTCCTCGAGTGAAGGCACTGCCCCCTTAAAGGTATTGATAAACTTTGATATTCCTATATTTTAAGGTTAGATAGAAGCAGATGTTGTAGACAAATGGTTGAATCTGCTAGAAGGGTATTTTTTTGTCCATAAATTTTCTACTAGAGAAAATATTACATTTGTGCTCCTCAAAGTCATACCCTGCATCAAAGATTGGTGGGAGACTTTTTGTGAGCAAAAGGAAACAGAGGAACCATCATTATTTATAGTCAAACTCACCTAGGATTCATTCAGGGATTCTATTAAGGAACAACACTACCTTGTTGGAAGTTATGACGACCTGTATACAAGATGGACCACACTATGACAAGAAAGGGACCAAATAGTGCTAGAGTTCACAAATATATTCCATACCTTGCAGACCAATATGGGTATAAAATATTCTAAGAAAAATCTATTACTCAAGTACCGTGGAGGTCTACATAGATACATCCAGACATAAATGTATTTTTTGGATATCTCGTCCTTAGGCATGGCCTATCCATATGTTGTCAAAATCAAGCAAAA
Source organism: Picea glauca (assembly GCA_000966675.3). Taxonomy (NCBI): domain Eukaryota; kingdom Viridiplantae; phylum Streptophyta; class Pinopsida; order Pinales; family Pinaceae; genus Picea; species Picea glauca. The sequence goes on from JZKD02S0913553.1 coordinate 73,138, forward strand.
ACTTAAACAAAAGGCGCAGAAGTTTGGGTATGGGAACCCCTCACAGCATAAGAAGAACAAGGGAAGCCCAAACCCATACAAAAAATGGAGGAGAAAATATGAACATCCTTAGGACAACCAGTCTAAGTCGTAAAAAAATAAGGACAACAGAAAGATGAAGAAAGACACTGGGAAGTGGTGTGACTTCCATAAGAGCCCCTGGAATAACACTCATGATTTCCGCTCAAATAATTCATTCGTGGCTGAGGTGAAAGAATATTAATAATATGATGGTTTCAAATCAGTGTCAGAACCAGAAAATGAGAGACAGATTATTGATGTGGAACACAGTGCCACTGTTTCTACCACCAAGATCCAACTCAGTGAACCTGATGAGACAGAGGAAGGCGATCACCTCTTTCATTCACAAATGTGGGTGAAGGGTACTCTATTTCACTTCATCGTTGATAGTGTTAGACATAAGAACCTCATCTTAGTGGAGGTCATCAAGCAGTTGGCCCTACCGACAACACCACACCCACAATTGTACACCATCGGATGGCTCCACCAAGGAAGTGATCTTCACGTCAACCAACTGGGTTTTCTATCCTACGAAATCAATCCCTTGAACAACGAGGTATTGTGTGGTGTTTCTCCCCTTGAATTTTGTGATGTTCTTTTGGGCCAACCTTATTTATAGAAAAATCGTTTTGTATATGAGTCTAGGCCTCGCAGTGTTATTATTACTTTGGACAAGAAATTATATAGGATACCCGAGATAGTCCCACCTACTTCCATTTTCTTGATCTCTACCAAGCAATGCAGGGAGGTCATCTCTTAGACTGAGAAGTTTGTCTTCTTCATGATTCTCTCTCAAACTGAGTGAAAGCTTGCAGCCATATCCATGGCCTCCATGACTGATCTCTCCACATAGAAGAAGCAAGTGGATAAGGTCATGGAAGAATACAAAGACATCTTATCCTCACCCACTGGGGTACCTCTACATTGTCAAGTCAATCATTCAATCGATCTGACCCCCAACACACCATTGCCCAATGGGCCAGTCTATTTCCACTCTCTAATAGAAAACAAGGAGGTCAAGCGTTAGATCCAATAATTTCTCCAAAAGGGGCACATCTGACCCAACTCATCACCATGTGGAAGCCTATTCGTTCTTCTGCAGAAGAAATATGGGACCTAGTGACTCTGCATCGATTATCAGGCCCTAAATAAAATCATAGTTAGGAACTGTTGGCTCTTGACCAAGTTGTGAAGATCCTGTTCAACAACATAGGTATTCCAATAGAGGACGAAAACCTTCAGTAACCACTCACATAACTAGATCAAAGATCAACACACCGATGTTTTCACTTGGTAAAACCCCTATGGGGAAACATCCACGGCCCTAGCCAACGCGACCACTTGGAGCAGTTTATTAATGCAAAGAAAAAGATTACAAAGAGTTTTTACAAGAGATTTTCTCACAATCGATCATCTGCAAATGACCCTCCATGATTTTTAAATAGAGATCATGGACCAATCGGGTGTTAAGCCACAGATCAATGGTCGTTAAGATTGAGGAGAGTATGAACCGTCAAATCACTCTATGTCGGGAACATATCGTGACCGTCGGATTTCCTATCTACAAATGTATACTAAAGAAACACACTAAAAAACACACTTTTACCTAATGACACTATAGACCAAGTAGATCTTACTAACTCCTAAGTGTCTAAATATCCTAACATCCCCGCTTAAGAACAACTTGGGATAGGATTGAAGGATTTACAATAGTGACACAATAGGAGAAGGCAAGAGGCATTAGAGCCTATCCCCCCTTAATGACAACTTCCTGAACTCCTAACATAGATCGAAGTTTGGAAAAATTTGCTTCTGTAAGAGACTTTGTGAAAATATCTGCAACTTGATCTTTTGTAGGGCAAAAGAGCACTTCAATAACTTGATCATGAATGATTTTTCTGATGAAGTGCATTTGTAGCTCGATGTGTTTGCTATGTTGATGTTGAACTGGGTCTTTGGCGAGCATGATGGCACTCTGATTGTCACATCAAAGGCTAGTCGGATGCTAGTGATGGAATCCAAACTCTGAAAGGATTTGTCGAAGCCACAGGGCTTCCTGACTTGCATTTACCGCTGCTCGATACTCTGCTTCTACTGAAGAAAGTACAATAGCCTGTTGTTTCTTGGAGGCCCAAGTGACAGGTCCTGAACCAAGGATGAAAACATAACCTGCAGTAGATTTCCAATCATTAGGGTCGTTGACGCAATCTGAATCAGTGAAACCAACCAATAAAGGAATCCCCCTTGAACTATAATGTATCTAGAACTGAACTGTACCATGAACATAGCGAAGTATCCTTTTATCTGCTTTCCAATGGCTTTCATGGGGTGTTTTCATATATTGGGCAACAAGACCAACAACAAAGGAAATATCAGGACGGGTATGAGTCAAGTATAAGAGGCTACCAACTAACTGACGGTACAAGGTGGCATCAACTTCAAGAGAAGTACAGGTGGCAGAAAACTTGACTCCAGACTGGAAGGGAGAAGGGGTTGGTTTACAATCGTCCATGTGAAAGTGACGAAGAATGTCACAAGCATACTTAGACTGGGAAAGAAAAATTCCTTCATTGGTTTGCAAAACTTGGAGGCCAAGGAAATAGTGCAAAAATCCTAAGTCTGCCATTTCAAATTTCTTCTTAAGGCTAGTTTTCACATGGTTTAAAAGTTTTGAGTCTCTACCAGTAAGGATAAGGTCATCAATATAAAGGAAAAGGATTATGATATGGCTTCCTACTTTCTTGGTATAGACATTAGAATCAGAATGACATCTAGAGAATCCAGTGGCAATAAGAAAGCTATCCATTTTGGCATACCAAGCTTGAGGAGCTTGCTTGAGACCATAAAGAGATTTCTTGAGGCAACAAACAAGGCTAGAGTCATTCTGGACATAGCCAGGAGTTTGTTCCATGTAGATTTATTCTTGCAAATCTCTGTGCAAGAAGGCAGATTTAACATCCATTTGATGGACCTCCCATTTATGTGAGGTAGCAAGGGCAAGAACAAGGCAGATGGAATTCATTTTTTCTATAGGGGAAAAGGTTTCATTATAGTCGATTCCTTCAACTTGGGAAAATCATTTGGCAACTAATAGAGCCTTGTGTATTTCAACACTTCCATATGATGCATACTTAGTTCTATGGACCCATTTGCATCTAACAAGTTTTCTTCCTTTTGGAATATGTACAAGATCATAAGTATCATTTTCCATTAAAGAATGATACTCTTCATTCATTGTTGTATCCTAATCTGGATGACCTGAAGCTTTTGCAAATGTCTCTGGATCACGAGTTTTTGAAACTTGAGCCAAAAGAGAAGAGGCTCACTGGAACTGTGAACGTGTTTGACACCGATCTGAAGGATCACCGACAAGATCACCAGTTGCTTCTCGTGTTGAACGAACCCATCTAGGAAGCGGTGGAGCTGGTGCTGGTTCAGGTTCAAAGGACTCATATGGAGGAGGGTGAGCAGGCGGAGGTGGATTTTCATACTCATTGTCATCATCTGAAGAGGAAACCAGATCATAATAAGACACAAACATCGAAGATGGCTCGTAGGCCGAAGAATGCGCAATCGTTGAATTAGGCTCGCAGGCCAATAGATTTTCGTCAAATTTAACATCTCTTCTAATAATAATTTCATTACAATGTGATTGAAGAAGTGTGTAACCTTTGACATCTTCAGAATAACCAACAAATATACACTTCTCACTTTTATGTTGCAATGCTTTCCTTTTTTGACCAGGAATGTGAGCCCATGCTATACTGCCAAATACACGGAAGTGACTTACATCTGGTTTAATTTTAGTCCAAGATTCTTCTGGTGTTATATTTTTAAGAGTCTTTGTGGGAGTGCGATTTAATATGTAATTTGCACAATTGATAGCTTCCCCCCAGTACTTTAGACTTAATCCCTTAGATTGGATCATACAATTAGCCATTTATTTTAATGTACAGTTCTTTCTCTTAGTAACACCATTTTGTTGTGGTGTATATGGAACAATGTGTTGCATTTGGATTCCCTGTGTAGTGCAGTAATGTGTAAAATTATTTTTCACATATTCGCCTCCATTATTTGTTCTTAACCTTTGAATTTGATCTCCAGATCTCTTTTCTACAAGGGCCTTGTAGGCCAAAAACTTGTCAAAAAATTCAGTCTTGAGTTTTAATAAGTAAACCCAAGTACGTCTGGAAAAGTCATCAATGAAAGTTAAGAAATACTTGCACCTAGAAAAAGAAGGAGAAGAAAGTGGACCACACAAATCACTGTGAACAAGATGCAAAGGACCCGATGCATGCCAAGAGACACATTTTCCAAAACTGTCCCGATGATGTTTTTCGAGAACACAACCAACACAAACACCATCTCTGCATGCAACAAGAGGAAGACCAATCACCCTCTGTTGATTACATAGTTGTTGCAATGAGCGATAGTTTAGATGACCAAACCGCTCATGCCAAAGTTTGCTCAAGTCATCGCTATGAGCAACAAAAACTGATGAAAAAGTTAATGAC
>JZKD02S0913553.1:77851-110054 GCA_000966675.3 Picea glauca
TACTTGAACTGTTCCAGATCCTACAACACTAAGAGATCTATCATCACCAACAAATATTTTATTGGTGTTACATTCATTTAGAGCAGAAAATATGGCTTTATCCTTAGCCATATGACAAGATGATCCTGAATCAATAAGCCACTCATCAGAAGAAGAAGTAGTAGTAGAATTTGAATTGAAGGAGAAACCAGAAGCAGAAAGTGCATGTCCGTGAGAAGAAGTAGAATCAATACTGATGTTGTGCTTCTTCATCATTGCTTCTAAAGTTGCCATCTTCTTGAAACATTTGGACTAATCATGACCATCTTTATCACAAAAGTTGCAATGTCTATTAGTATTATTAATTTTATATTTTTCTCCTTTGTCACCAGTAGGAGCTGAAGCTGTCTGAGTAGGTTTGGGACCCTTATGTTGTTTGTTGTTGTAGTGAGGATGTTTCTTCTTGGGATACATGGGTTTATATTTCTTCTAGGAAACTAAGGCTTTGTTGGAGGGACCTGCAGTGTTGATCACTCCAAATTTTACAAGCTTATCTTCCTCTCAAATCAAAGAAGCATAAAAGGACTCAAGAGTGGGTGTTTCATAAGATTCTTCCCCTAGAGCCTCTCTCATGGCATAAAAGGTAGATACAAACACATAATATGCACTACCTAGCTTAGAAAGAATAAGATAGATGCAACGCTCTTCCTCCATCTTTATCTTACATTCTTCACATAAAATTCTGAGTGTTTTAAACCTAGATAGATAGTCTCCAAGGCAAGAAAAATAATTTGGACTCAAGGTAAGCATTTGATTTTCTAACTGTTGTGCTCAAATAATATTGAGTTTACCAAACACAGATTCAATTGTGTTCCAAGATTCTTTGGGGTCATCAATATCTTGAAGGTGGTACCTTAAATAAGGAGAGATGGAAATTCTGATTAGTCCACATGCTTCATCATTCCTATTATCCCACTTGGATTTCTTATCAACATAAATTGGTGCTTTTTCCTTTCCCAAGGTAATCCGGTACAAGCCTTTACTTCTTAATAAATCTTCCATATGAGATTTTCATTGGAAGTAGTTGTTGCTGGTAAGAAATATAGTACTTGTAGAAGCCATATTAAATATTCAGATAACGTGGATTTAAAACTGAAACTGATGATCTGGATGGAAAGAGCTCAAAAAGTTATGCGGTTAAAAAAAAAAAAAAACACTGAAAACGGATTTCTGATGTTAGAGTTATGCCCTTTTTAAAAAAGGCACAATCGGTAACCAAATGACCACGTGATTGTGTAAGTTGCTTTATGAAGTGACCCACTTTTATAAAGAGAAGTGGGGATCACTTTAACAATGAAGTTACTTTATAACAGAAAAGTTGCATGAAAAATATATAACTCTAAAATAAAATATTAAAGCTACCTATAGTGATTCACTTTTATACTTGAAGTGAAATACACTTTACAATTTTAGTATGAACTTTTTCAAAAAAAGTAACAAAAGAGAGACTTGAACTCAAGACCTCTTACTTAATAAGGAAAATTTTAACCAAATGATTTAGCAAAACATATTTTAATGTTCAGAAGGAGGATTGGGGGTGTTGTTGTTGTTGTTGTTGTGGAAGACGACCTTGGAGAGTGTGCTAAAAAAAAACTCTTTTCACACAAGAAAAACATTTCGCTCCGGATCTGACTGTAATGGTCGTGTCTTGGGAAAACAAAAACCTTTTCGAGTGAAACAAAAAGTGTTCCTGACTGAAACGAGCGCTCTATATGCAATGGAACAATCATCTCAGCCTAAAAATGTATGGAAGTGACAGAAAGTGGAGATGAGGAAAATCAGCTTCACGATCTTGATCTTCAACAGGAGCGGGTCTTCAAACAGGCTCTGATACCATGTTCAACAACACATGTATTCCAACAGAGGACGAAAACCTTCGGTAACCACTCACATAACCATATAAAATATCAACACATCGATGTTTTCACGTGGTAAAACCCCTACAGGGAATCATCCACGACCCCAACCAACGCGACCACTTGGAGCAGTTTATTAATGCAAAGAAAAAGATTACAGAGATATTTTACAAGAGAGTTTCTCACAATCGATCATCAGTAAATGACCCTCCATTCTCTTTAAATAGAGATCATGGACCAATCAAGTGTTAATCCATGGATCAATGGCCATTAAGATCAAGGAGAGTATGAACTGTCAGATCACTCTATGTTGGGAACATATCGTGACCATCGGATTTCCTAACTACAAATGCATACTAATGCATACTAAAGAAACACACTAGAAAACACACTTTTACCTAACGACACAATAGACCAAGTAGATCTTACTAACTCTTAAGTGTCTAAATGTCCTAACAGATCCTTAGTCATGTTTGACCTACTTTTGGGACTTCGACAGGCTGTTGAAGGCAGAGCACAAGTCGAAGCGGAGATCGCAGGATCTCGACCCCTTTTTAGGGATTTTTGGGTTTTGGGCTTATGTAACAGGTATGGGTATGTCGTCCCATGGGTTTACTCATGTTTAGGCTCGATTTTGTAATGTATAAATAGATGTCTAGGCGATGTAGGAAAGGGATTGATACCTTGCTAAGTTCTAGGGAAAGAGGGACATCTATGTGATGTTAGGTGCCAAGTGCAAGTGGTAATTGTAATTTCTTTGTGCATATTGTGTAAGACTTGCAGAGCTAAGTGCAAGCAATCGTAAGACACCGTGGAAGGATTTGTGTTGTAACTCAGGGAAGGAGGATCTAGCGAAGTGTGTAGATCTCTTGTCCTCTGCGGAGTAAGACCTCAAGGCTCTGTGCATGTAGAATATTGATAGAAGACAATAAAGAGAAGAAGAATTGGTAGATGTAGCCCCAGGGAGGGGGTGAACCATGTATATCTTGTGTTGTGGTTTCTTTGTGTGTTTTGAGTGTTCTTTTTTTTATGTGATTAAATGCCTAGTGTGCTGATGTATGTTAGATGAATCTGATATGATATCTTAGTACTGAATAATGTGAATGAATGTTAGATCTGACCTATGTTGATGTGCTTAGTGCTTGATTATATTAGATTTGTGTGAATACTGTCTCGTTCTGTTATTAGGGTTTATGTGCGTTGTAAGTTAAAGGCAAATATTGATGAAATGTAACTGCTAAGTGCTATGTTAAAGTGTTACAATCATAGATCTATGTCCCAGCTAAGGTTTCAGACATCAGAGTCCTGCAACCACCCCTACCTCTACCTTGGGTGAGACTTCATCTACTTCGCAGGTGTTGTCGAAAGGCTCGGTAGTTATGGTTTTGTTGGTGCGTTGTTGTGGCATTGAACCCTGGGTCTACCCTTGTGCCAACAAATGGTTCTGTTGCAAGGACTAGAACTATGATTGTTGGGAACTAAAGAAAAGAGAATGCTCCATGCTTAGATCTATTTCCCTAGTGTGAAGTATTCTACTTGACCTGTGAAGCTCTGTGCCAAGAAGAAGATTCAGATCTAAAGAAAAGAGGTAAGACCTGAAAGCTTTGTTCTCTGCTAAAGGTAAGAACAGTGAAAGGTTTTGATTGAAAAAGTAAGATAAGTGGAATTTTCTATTTCAAAAGTATGGATCTAGGTATGTTTGATAAAACATTTCCTAACTTGAAATGTAGGGCACATCTAGATGAAAGAAGGTTTGATATGAGTAAATCTGACAAAAATAGTGAAAGATATATTATTCCTATGCATAGAAAGAATGTTTGGACTAACAAGTGGATGTAGTATCCTAGAAAGAATTTTTTGAAGGTTAGCTATTATTCTAGTACGCAGTATAGGAAAGGCTGGGGATCCTTTCAAAGAAAAAAAAGACTAACCCTTTGTTATAGTTGCATAAGACCAGGACATGTTGCTAAGGAATGCCCTGGTATAAGACCTAGTTGTCTTTGTTGTAAAGCTATGGATCATGAAGTTTTAGATTGCCCTAAAATGATTGCTAAGCTTGACAGAATGAATATGAGACAAGAAAACCCCAAGGAAGGTTACGAAACTGAGACCATGGAAGAACCCTAGAAAGAATCAGAGAATGTATTACTACAAATTAAAGAAACCCTAAATGATCACATAAATCCTAAATGATCACAGAAATATCAACTTATCAGAGATCTTCAAAGAAAAAGAATGCATAGAAGCAAGAATATGAGACTTCAACATCGACTGTGTTCTGGATGAAGAAACACATGTGAATATCATGACAAAAAGAACTTGGGAAACTTTAGGAAAGCCTGCTATGATTCCTTCATTGGGAGGAATATGATTATTTAGAGGAAAGATGATAATCCTATGTGGAAGACTCACCCAGATATCTATGAGTGCTCATGGAACTTCGACAAAGGAAGATTTTGAGATTGTTAAATTTATTGAGAACAACACCCCATTTGCTATATTACTAGGAAAACCTTGGATTGAAAAGGATAAGGCTAGAAGAAAAGAAGAGGAATTCTTAGAGCATAATAAGCAACAATTAAAATATTTCATGACTAGGAGGATAACACACTTGATTGAAGAACAGGAGAACAAATTGAAGCTACTTAGAACCAGAAACTTGGATGTTGAAGTTAAAAGAACACAAGAAGACTCACAGAAGACTGACGTACCTACCCCAAAGAGAGAAGATGCATTACTCTCTGACCCTATGAAAAAATATTAACAACGCAAAGTTACTATGCCAAAATGAGATAAGAATTAGAATGGAAAGAGGAATACTGAGACAAAGATCACCGGGAAGAAGGCTAGAAAAATCAGTAAGAAGAGAGAAAAGATAGAAAAGTTACAGAATGTCCTAGAGGGGACTTCACAGAGGAAGGTTTGCAAGACTAGAAATTCGTCGGGATATCAGAACAACGCAACATGGAACTTCACCATGGAGAAGTGATATAGTCGTTGAAAGCATTATAATCGTTAGTCCAATGAACTAAATGGTTAGAACAAAAAGTAATGGCTCGAAGACTCGCCATCAAATCGTTGGGACCGCGCCGCAATGGATAGAACCGCATTGATGAAGACCTCTCATCCATTGGAGAGATCCGTTACATCATGTCTACTTAGTCCATCGACTGTTGCACCGAGAACACTTTTGCAAATTGTATCCAAGCCAAATCATTGCTACCACATTGTGTTTATTGAGATTGACACCTGTTCCATTGCATTTCACACTCATTCATCCACCCGAGTTATCTGATCTAAGAGTGCATGTTAGTAGACCTCAACGCCGCAGAGAAAGAGGTCAAAGAAGTTCTCTTCGATCTCATGGGTGAGAAAATAATGTCTGCATGTATTCAAGCATCATCAACGAGAAGAGTACAAGCCTCTTCGTCGACTGGTCATGGATCCGGACCATCCCGACCGACAACAGAGAAGAGAACCAAGCATGGAGATGAGCCTTCCCAACTCCGTAGACTAGCTGATGCGACCGAAGCTCACCTTCATCGAGCACAAGATGAGAAAGACCAAGCCATAACAACCCTAAAACAAGCCCAAGAAGAAATGGTAGAGCAAAGTCGAGTTGCACAAAAGGAGGAGGACCTTCAAGCCAAGTTTGAAGAAGAGAGGGTGTAGGCCAAGCAAGAAAAAGAACAGTTTATCATAGAACAGCTTGGAGTCAAAGAAGTAGTCGACAGAGCACTTCGCTCTATGACGAGCTTAGAGACAAAGGCAGAAGACCGAGTGGAGCATCAAGTAGCGTAGCTCACAGAAGCTATCCAGCAACTACAACAAAGAATAGCTTATTTAGATCTACGAACAATGCCCAGAACTCCGCCGGATGTACGAGATCAAAGAGAAGCAACTACTCGAAGTGCAGTTGAAAGAATCAAGACCCTCACCATGGAATGTAAACAACTAAGTGATCACAGTGCCCAAACTTATGAGTGACTCACTGAGGATTTTGAATTAAAGGCATTGGAGTCACAACTCCAGGAGGCAAAGTAGCAAGAAGAAATAGTACAGGCGTAGTTGAAGCCCCTGTCAGTCGTTGAGAGTATGAATCGATCCCAAGAACAGGGCACTTCTCAATAGCAGGTCCACACCATTTAGAGAAAATTCATGGAAGTGACTCAAAGGCTCCAACCAATACAGGATGAGTCTTGCCAACTATTCATAGAAATTGAAAGCCGAGGAGCGGAACTAGAGCAAGTAGTCACTACAGCTGAACAACGCTTAGAGGGACCTGTCAATGAAGAAGTAATCCAATAGTTCACCGAACAGGAGGTTGTGGCATAATAATAGGTCGAAGCAGCTCGAGCCAAGCTCGAGGCTTTCGAAGCAAAGCTACCCAGACCAGAGTGACTCGGGACGAGTCACAGGTGAGTGTTGGGGGCCTATTGGCCCTTGACCAAGTTGTGAAGATACTTCGTCATGTTTGACCTACTTTTGGGACTTCGAATGGCTGTCAAAGGTGGAGTGCAAGTCGAAATGGATATCGCAGGATCTCAACCCTTTTTTAGTGCTTTTTTGTTTTTGGGCTTATGTAACAGGTATGGGGATGTCAGCCCATGGGTTTACCCATGTTTAGGCCCCAATTTTGTAATTTAAAAATAGATGTATAGGCGATGTAGGAAGGGGCTTGATACCTTTCTAAGTGCTAGGGCAAGAGGGACATCTATGTGATGCTAGGTGCTAAGTGCAAGTGGTAATTGTAATTGTTGTGTGCATATTGTGTAAGACTTGCAGAGCTAAGTGCAACTGATCGTAAGAGACTGTGGAAGGCTTTGTGATGTAACTCAGGAAAGGAGGATCTAGTGAAGTGCACAGATCTCATGTCCTCTACGGAGTAAGATCTTAAGGCTCTGTGCATGTATAATATTGACAGAAGAAAATAAAGAGAAGAATAATCGGTGGACGTAGCCCCGGGCAGGGGGTGAACCACGTATATCTTGCATTGTGGTTGCTTTGTGTGTTTTGGGTGTTCTCTTGTTTATGTGATTAAATGCTTAGTGCACTGATGTATGTTAGATGAATATGATATGATAACTTAGTGCTGAATAATGTGAATGAATGTTAGATCTCACCTATGTTGATGTTCTTAGTGCTTGATTATATTGGATCTTTGTGAATACTGCATCGTTCTGTTATTAGGGTTTATCTACGCTGTAAGCTAAAGGAGAATATTGACGAAATGTAACTGCTAATTGCTCTGTTAAAGTGTTACAATCATAGATATGTGTCCCAACTAAGGTTGCATACATCGGAGTCCTGCAACCACCCCTGCCTCTACCTCGGGTGACACTTCATCTGCTTCGCAGGTGTTGCCGAAAGGGCCCGTAGTTAGGGTTTTGTTGGTGCGTTGTTGTAGTGTTGAACCCTAGGTCTACCCCTGTGCAAATAGGAACCGATACCCAATTCTCCGAATCGATAATCTTCTTGACCAACTAAAAGGGGACAAATACTTCAGTAAGATTGATCTGAAGTCTAGCTACCATTGTTGGTTGTGGATCCTGATTATTTTATTCATTCATAGCTATTTGTTTTCACCCATGTTTATACCCCATGAAGACTGTACACCCCTCCACACAGGGGGGCTTTCCCCCCTATGGGGGTTCGAGGACGAAGACCTCGTAGGAAAATTTTCCTTTTAAATGTATATTTTAATTTCATAGTAAATCTGTACTGTTCATTATAAGGTCACATATCTAACAATAGAAACTATGTTAGGGTTTTTTTCCCCTAGAAGGAAACCATGTTTTATGAGGGAATTGTATTGTGGTTGTGTGTCATTGCAAATATTTTATTCCGAGAGAGGAGACTATGAGACAAAGAAGAGGAAGTTACAATGGGTGTGTTGTAGGTTGTATCCCTTCATTTTCTATATAATAATAAAGGAAGGACCTGAAAATTTCTCTTGTGGACGTAGCCCACACCGTGTGAACCAAGTATATATGTGTCTCTATTTTATTGTGTATATTGTGTTTTATTTCTGCATTTGTTTTATTTTATTGCTCTGAGATCGTGTTTTTCTAACAAATGGTATTAGAGTGAAAGGTAACTCGCAGGAAAAGAGGGTTCCTGGTTCGAGTGGGAGAAATGGCGGAAGATGGAAAGTTTAAGGTCGAGAAATTTAACGAAAAAAACTACTAGTTATGGAAGATGCAGATGGAATATTATTTATATCATAAGGATCTATTCCTACCATTGGGAGGAATAGAAAAGAAGCCAAAGGCCATGAAGGACAAAGAATGGGAGGTTCTTGACAGAAAGGCACTAGGAACAATATAGTTGAGTGTGGTAGCGTCGGTGGATTTCAATATTTCGAAAGAAAAGACAATGAATGAGCTGATGGATGCATTGGATAATCTGTATGAAAACCCTCGACATCCAATAAGGTATTTCTAATAAAGATATTATTTAATATGAATATGTCAGAAGGCGGGTCCGTTGCAAATCATTTAAATGAATTTAATACAGCTACTAATAAGCTAAGTTCTTTAAAGCTGGATTTTGATGATGATGTCAGGGCTCTTCTAATCTTGTGCTCATTTCCTGAAAGATGGAATGGCTTGGTCATGACTATAAGTAACTCTGTCTCTGGTTCAAACACTTTAAAATTTGATGATGTTGTTGGTGTTATCCTTAGCGAGGAAATGCGATGGAAAAGTACATGTGAGACATCATGTAATGCGTTAAACATGGAGAACAGGGGAAGAAAAAATGATAGAGGAAAGGGCTCAAGGAATCATGGAAATCCTAAGAAGGGAAGATCTAAATCCATACTGGGAAATATAGAGTGTTGGATCTGTGGGAAGAAAGGACATCTGAAGAAAGACTATAGAGCTCCAGAAACAAAGAGATGGACAACAAGAGAAAAATCAAGAAGCAAATGTAATAGGTGATGTGTTACAAGATGCTTTGATTCTTTCTATAGATAATATTATGAGGCTTGGGTATTAGATTCAGAGTCTTCCTTTCATGTCACACCCCATAGTAACATTTTCTAGATTATGTTCAAGGTGATTTTGGACAGGTTCATTTGGGTGATGATGCACCATGCAAAATTGTTGGAATGGAAAAGGTACAAATAAAAAAAAAGAATGGAAACAAATGGTTGTTGAAAGAGGTAAGACATGTTACAGATCTGAGGAAAAATCTAATTTCAACAGGGCATTTGGAAAGTGAAGGTTGTATATCCATATTTAAAGATAAGGAATGAAAGGTCACCAAAGGATTATTGGTGATATCAAAACAGAGAAGGTAGGTACATTGTATTTATGTACTGGTAATATTGACTCTTCTATCTCTTTAGCTTCTACATGAGTGGATACATCACTATGGAATCATAGGCCTAGACACATGACTGAGAAGGGGATGTAGATACTTCAAAAAATAATTTTTTTTCCAGTCTTAAACAAATTGATTTGGATTTGTGTGAGCATTGAGTTTATGGAAAACAAAAGAGAGCATATTTCTCAGAGTTAGAAAAGAAAATAAGAGTGAAAGGTTAGAGCTTGTGCATACAAATGTATGGGGACCAGCTCAGGTATCATCTCTTGGTGGCTCTTGTTATTATATTACTTTTATTGATGATGCAACTAGAAAAACTCAGGTTTATTGCATTCGACAAAAATATGATTTTTTTGATACTTTAAAAAAATTGAAAGCTTTGGTTGAGAATGAGACAGGAAAAAGGTTGAAGTGTCTCAGATCAGAAAATGGAGGTGAATATTGAAACAAGGAGTTTGATGATTAATGTTCATACCATAGGATTCATAGAGAAAAAAAAGTTCCAGGAACACAACAAGAAAATAGTGTGTCAGAAAGGATGAACATGACAATCATGGAGCGTGCAAGGAGTATGAGATTGCATTCTAGGTTTCCCTTACAATTTTGGAAAGATGTTGTAAATATTGTTATTTACTTAATAAACGTAGGACCTTCAATCCCTTTGGACTGTAGAATTCCAGAGGAGACACAGACAGGTAAAAAGGTAAACTATTCTTTTTTTAAGACTTTCGGTTGTGAATCATTTGCCCATATTGATAAAGAAAATAGAACAAAGCTTGAGGCAAAATCCAAGAAGTGTACCTTTATTGGATATAGTGTTAATGATTTTGGTTATCGCTTATGGGATTATGAAAATCACAAAATAATTAGAAGTAGAGATGTCATATTCAATGAGAAGGTCATGTACAAAGATCAGTTGTAGGGAAAGAAATAGGAAAAATAAAAACTAGCATACACAATGCTTGATGAGATCACTGAATAATAAATTCCAAAAGTACCAGAAAATCAAAATGTACAACAACAGGAGAAACATGTACCTCAAAATCCTACAAGTGTTGTTACAAGATCTACCAGGTTACATAGACCCCCTAAACAATACTCTCATCCATTGTATTATTTATTGTTGACTGGTTCTGGTGAACTAGAAAGTTATGAAGAGGCAATGCAGGTAGAAACTAAAACGAAGTGGAAGCAAGGAATGGAAGATGAAATGGACTCCTTGGTAAATAATCAAACTTGGGACTTGGTTTAGTTTCCTGCAGGAAAAAGATCATTGCAAAATAAATGGGTTTAAAAGTTGAAGGAAGAAGATGGAGCAAAAAAGTGGTACAAGGCTAGACTTGTTGTAAAGGGGTTTGCACAAAACAAAGGTATATATTTTGATGAAATATTTTCTCCTGTTGTTAATGACTTCAATTAGGACTATTTTAAGTCTTGTGGAAGTAGAAGATTTGCATCTTGAACAATTAGATGTAAAAATAGTCTTTTTCCATGGGGATTTGAAGGAAGAGATTTATATGCAAAAGCCACAGGGTTATGAGGTCAAAGGGAAGGAAAATTCGGTATGCATGTTGAAGAAGAGATTGTATGGCCTAAAGGAAGCTCCAAGGCAATGCTATTTGAATTTTGATAGGTTTATGACATAACAAAGTTATAGTAGATGTTATTCTGATCATTGTGTTTATTTTAAAAGGCTAGAAAATGAAAGCTATATTATCTTGCTATTGTATGTAGATGACATGATTGTTGCAGGATGTAATATGTAGGGTATAAATGTGCCCAAGAAGAAATTAGCTAATTCATTTGTGATGAAGGATTTGGGTGGTGTAAAGAAAATCCTTGGTATGAGAATAACAAGAGACAAAAAAAATAGCAAATTGACATTGTCTCGGGGTGAGTACATAGAGAAAGTGTTGGAGAGGTTTAGAATGCAGAATGAAAAACCAGTTAGTAAACCTTTGGCCAACCATTAAAATTAACCAAAGAAATGTGCCCCAAGACAAAGGAGGAAATATAATACATGTCCAGGGTCCCTTATTCATCAACAGTTGGTAGCTTGATGTATGCGATGGTTTGCACAAGACCAGATATTGCACATGCAGTGAGAGTTGTGAGTAGGTATATGAAAAATCCAGGTAAAGAACATTGGGAGGCAGTAAAGTGGATTCTTAGGTATTTGAAAGGTATTGATACTTATCATGGATGATTTTAGGGGCTAAATTTCGCTCATGGGCTAATTTTCCATGGTTTTTCCAAAAACGAGATTCGCTATTTTAAAAATGATTCGCCCAAATTCTATAGGATAAAATAGTTTACCGTAAAAATCGCCAAAATTTTATAAATACTATATAAAATCCTTAGAAATTTGAATATTTTTACAAAAATATCACCAAACATTTATAGTTGGCATATGAAGGATTAGTAAGATTCGCCAAGGTTTCTACATTTTAAAATAAATTTTCATCCTTAAAATCATCCCTGATACTTATGCATTATGTTTTGTAGGTTCATACATTGTTCCACAAGGATATGTTGATTCGGATATGGAAAGTGATAAAGATAGCAGGAGGAGCACCACAAGGTATTTTTTTACTGTAGGTGGAACAATAGTAAGTTGTATTTCGAAACTTCAAAAGGTTGTTTCACTTTCAACAACAGATGCAGGGTATGTTGCTGTTATAGAGACTAGTAAAGAGATGATTTGGTTACAGAGGTTTATGGAGGAATTGGGAAAGAAGAAAGAGAATAGCAAGTTGTACTATGACAACGAGAGTTCCATTCATCTTGCAAAGAACTCATCCCTCCATTCGAATACTAAGCATATACAACTCAAGTACCATTTCATATGATCCATCTTGGAAGATGGACATTTGAAGTTGGAAACGATACACACTAGCCAAAATCCTACATGCATGTTAATAAAGGGAGTAACTAGAGAGAAATTGAGTTCCTTCTTAGTTTCAGTTGGTGTTCAAGCATGAAGGGGAAGATGAGAAATTTTCTAGGTCTAAGGTGGATCATATTCCAACAAGTACAATAGTGGTGGAGTTGTTGTGACCATTCTTCAAGTGGGAGATTGTTGGTTGTGGAGCCTGATTATCTTCCTTATTCAGAGGTCTTTGTTTCTAGTCGTGTTTATACCCCATGAAGACTATACACTCCGGAAGATTGTACACCCCTCAATGCGAGGGAGTTGCAGGGGGGGATTTTCCCCCCTTCAGGGTCCAGGGGGCTCATCCCCCTGGCTGGGGGGTCTAGGGGCCAGTGAGGGTTTGGGGGTGAATCCCCTGAAGGAAAATTTTCCTTGTAAATGTATATTGTAATTTCATAGTAAATTTGGACTGTTCATTATAAGGTTGTAGATCTGGTGGTAGAAGTTATGCTAAGGTTTCTTTTTCCCTAGAAGGAAGCCATATTTTATGAGGGAATTGTATTACAGATGTGTATTATTGTGAATATTGTATTCTGAGAGAGGAGACTGTGAGGCAAAGAAGAGGAAGTTACAACGGGTGTGTTGTAGGTTGTATCCCTTCATTTGTTGGATAATAATAAAGGAAGGACTTGAAAATTTCTCCAGTGGACGTAACCCATACTGGGTGAACCACGTATATATGTGTCTCTATTTTATTGTGTATATTTTTTGTTTTATTTACACATTTGTTTATTTTATTGGTCCACGATCCTTTTTTTCTAACAACCATCAGGTCCCAATAGAGCAGACAGATGTATGGAAAATTGCCTTCAAGTCCAAAGAAGGTCTTTTTGAATGGTTTGCCATGCCCTTTGGTTTGATGAATTCCCCAACAACTTTCATGAGGATGATGGACGATATCTTGTGGCCTTTCACCAATTCTTTTGTGGTGGTGTATCTGGATGACATTCCAATCTACAACAAGAAAATTGGGCGGAACACTTGCAGCATATTCAATAGGTTCTACACACTCTATGGTAGCACAACCTATATGCAAATTTGGAAAAAAATATCCTTTGGCGTGGATAGGGTCTAATACATAGGCTACATTATTTATGAGCATCGGTGCATGTGGATCCAACCAAGATCCAGGTCATACATGACTGGCCAACCCCAACCACACTCATTGAGCTTCAAAGATTTTTAGGACTTGCCAATTTCTATCGCAGGATCATGTTGGAATTCTCCCATATTGCATAGTCCCTCAGCTAAGTAACCAAGGGTGGTGGTAAGGAAACGTTCATGTGGGGCCTATCAAAATAACAAGTGTTCGATGATTTGAATCAATGCTTGTGCTCATCCCAATTTCTCTCATTACTTGACCTGCAACAACCATTTGAGATCAAGATAGATGCTTCAGATTATGTTGTGGGTGTAGTTCTCACTCAACACAAACACCTTGTGGCCTATCATAGTGAATTAGTACAAAATGAGAGATAAGTTACCAAAAACATGACCAAAATCCACATATAAATGATCACTTTTGATTTGGAAATCACTGGTGGCTAATTTTCGGTCTCTTATCATGTGACCAAAAATGTGGTCATATTTTGTTTGGTCATTTATATCTTTTCTTGTGGTCATTAATTTGGTCATATATTTGGTCATTAATTGTCACAATTAATGACAAAATATATGACCAAATTAATGACCACAAGACAAGCTATAAATGACCAAACGAAATATGACCACATTTTTGGTCACGTGATAAGAGACTAGAAGTTAGCCACCAAAATAATTGTCACAATTAATGACAAAATATATGACCAAATTAATGACCACAAGACAAGCTATAAATGACCAAACTAAATATGACCACATTTTTTGTCGCGTGATAAGAGACTTGAAGTTAGCCACCAAAATAATTGTCACAATTAATGACAAAATATATGACCAAATTAATGACCACAAGACAAGCTATAAATGACCAAACTAAATATGACCACATTTTTGGTTGCGTGATAAGAGACTAGAAGTTAGCCACCAAAACTTCTATTTGGTCATTTATATGCGGATTTTGGTCGTTTGTTTTGTCACTTATCTCTCATTTTTTTGGTCCTTCCTCTGGTTCACAAAAGTTAACTTCTTTCTCTTTCAATGACCTCTGTTTGAACTCAAATCCTTTGATTTTATCTTCCTTCTTCAAAGCATCCAATCTATGCTTCATCTTCCTTATGATTTTCCTTAGATGCTTCTCAAACAACTTTTCCACTGGCCACTGAAATGGCTTCTTCATACTCCATCCTCTTCTATGGCATGTTTCCATCTCTCTTTGTAGCAACATTTGTATGAAATTTAGCCTTTCTCTTATCTTATTCATCCCTCTTTCATAATCTTCTTGTCTCATATTCCTCATGTCATTTGTCTTGGCATATTTCTTCTTTCTGTTATGGTTTCTCTCTTAAACTTTTCAATGGCCATCATTATCCATTTTCTCCATCTCCTCTCGTGAAATCTACCTGGTTCACCTATGGACTTCACTCAAGCCTCCTCTTGGCAAGTATCTATACCTCCCTTCATACCAATTCAATCTTCCCTTTGAGCCTGACCTCTTGGTATCCTCTGGTTCTCTGCCTTTGGAACCATCTTTGAGAAACTCCTTTGCTCCTTTGGCTTCTGCAGTTCTCCACTTCCTCTGAGAGCACTCTTTTTTCCTCTTTATCCAACCTTCAATTGGATATTCAAGGTTCTCTTACACTTCTTTTCCACTCTCTAATATCCCTCACATGCTCTTCCTCTTCAAGAGCACAACTAGTTCTTATCTACTACTACCATTTCCTTAAATATGCTTCAACCTGCAATCAAAATTCAAATAAGAGTTAATAATAAAACAAATCATCAATTCAGGCCTTCAATGTCCTCTCATGATATTGTTCATCCATCCATATTCACCTTGAATGGATATTCCCATCCTCCCGTCTGCAATATCCCATATATTGCATTCAAGAGAACACATACTCTATTTCTTCTTCAAAGAAATCCTCCTCAAGAGCATCAACTAGCTCTTCAATATTTTGCCTCTATATGCATGTTGTCCTTCACTTTGAATTCTACTTGTCCAATTGCTTCTGCCTACTACAATCCTCTCTTGTAGTCTTGTATTCTTCTCTGCTACACAATATCTACAACAACTGCAATTTTTTACCTCAACATTGCAATAATATCTATCTACTACAATATTCTCTGCAATAATCTATGTTATAACTACAAAATATGTGAAATTTTGCACTCCACTGCTACAATATTCAATTCCCAAAGAGAATTTTAATTGCTCTGTCTTTAAACCCGTAGTTTATAATTTCTTCCCTAATTCTTAATCAGAGCAATGGATCATTCTCTATCCTATTTATTTTTCTTATACAATCTTCTGGATAGTTATCACAACATCCAATTCTACTTTATACCAGGGGTTTGTTTATTGAACATTAACAGTAGTAGAGGAAAACCTCTTGAACAAATTCCTCAACAATCTACAGGTCAGAGACAAACCACTTGCATTATTGACCATAATTTTGTTTGTTGAGGAACTCCACTATGCAGAATTTCTACCCTAGAGTTTTAATAAAATTTTATAATGAGTCCTAGATTTTGTTGACGGGAAGAAATGACCACTCATCAACTGAAATGGAAAGTCCAGTCCGAGGTTGTCTAAGTATAAACTAAGTCGTTTAAGGTAACTATTCATGATGGGTTTAATGACTTTGTTGGTCGATGTTGGAGCATACAATTTTGGGAGTTAAGCGCAATAAGCAAGGCATAATGGACCAAATAAAACATTCTGCGCTAGAAAAGAAGGAATACCAATGCGACATAAGGGAAAATGAAGCAACACGCCAAGAAAGAAGGAATATCTACGCAGATTCAAAGCAAGGATGAATACCAACTGCATGGAAGGAAATTGGAAAGTGGACAAGTTGAGTCCACTTAGGATTAGGGTTTTTGAGTCATAATGTAAGATTTTTTACCCATTTTGTAGTATAAATAGAGGATGTAAGAGGCATCTAGAGGCAACCATATTTTTGTATATTTGGTATCTTTTTTTGAATAACTTAGTTTTGGAGCATCCTTTTGAGTTTTGAGTCGAAGTCTGGAGAGCTGTAGAGCTCAAATGGAGTCAGAGTTGTAATTGAGGGTCAGGTCACAAGCTATGGAACTTGGTGCGACACTGGTCAACCTCACCATAACCATCTGATGTAATGCGCACAATGTCATTTTGATGAAGAAAAAGAAATAAAGAAGAAAATCCTTGTGGATGTATCCCAAGGGGGGTGAACCACGATAAAAATGGTGTATTTATGTGTGATGTGTTCCTTCTGTATGCTTTATAATGAATGTATGGGTATATGAATGCATCTATTAGGGTTTATTTACACCGCACACTAAAAATGAGTATGAAGATATTGAATGCATGAAATGGTAGATCTAATGAATATTATGGTATAATGCATGTTAAAATAGAAATAGAAGTAAAATAACATCCCAAACCCCTTCCATGACTGCAAACACCTACATCCCGCAGTCACCCATAATCCATCTCGAGTGTGACTGCTTTGTGCACTCTATGTGCAGTGTAGCCTTTTGGTTTACCAGAAGGGCCAATGGTGAAAAGGGTTTTGTTGGAGAACTAAGGTAGAACTTGGGTCAACCCATACATCCAACAAATGGTTCTGTTGCCGAATGGAACTCAAAAGAACAGTCGGAAAGGGGTTTGGTGAAGAAGATGAAGTTGTAAAAAGGGATGTTCGGGCCATGGAATCCTACAAAGCAAGAGATTGAAATATGGTTGGAGACAAAGAAAATAGAGTTCACACATAAATATAATAAGGGTTCCAGATATACATTGCGACAATACCAGTAGAGGTATGTGTTTACTGATCTTCATGAAGCATATTTTTGTTACTTTCCATAATTATTACAAGAATGGTTATTGAGGTTGAAGGACATCCATTCGACTAATCAGATTAGGCTAGTAGAATGGACTGTTGAGAACATCACGTGACTAGAAAGGGTTAATAATAAACCCACCGACGTAGTGGATTTTTGGTTAGATAGCATTATTGCAGGGTTTATTACATAATTTGCAGTAGAGACAATGAAGTCATATACTACTATTGAGCAGGATTTCTTGAAGGAACCCAGAGGAAGGTACATTAGGTATCTTTACATGTTGATCAAGATCTTATTGTATGATAAAGGTGTGATGACCATGGAATTAGACAACTAGACCACTCTACATGCATAGGGGAGATGGGGGAAGCACTAAGGAAGATCTAAGATATGGAGAAGGCTCTAGATAGTATCCAAAAGAAGGAAGCAATGGACCCCATCATGATGGATGATGAACAAACCAGGGAGATCATAAGGAAAGTAGGTGTGACGCACAATAGACGACCCTACAAGTATAAGATGAATAGAAAGAAGAGGGCAGTACCCGAGTGAGAGGGCTTGGACAACGATGAGGAAGAGGTAGAGGATATTCACGCCACAGGAAAGATTGAGGCTATCTTGTGCACCACATATGAGAGGAAAACCAGAGGTCTTGGATATGGCACAAAAGAAGGCTCTCCATTCTAGATCTAAATTAGTGTGGAATCCATAACCACATGTGTGACTAAGACATATGAAGAAGAAAAACTAGTTAACCAACAAGTGATTAGTGGTAGAAGAATTTTTGGACGAGGGTCTAATTCAAGTAGAAGTAATTCAACAAGCAACATTTAAGTTTATAAACAATGTGGAGGTGGTAGCACCACAAATTTCACAATGGAAGGACGAGATCCCACTATTAGGTTACCCGAGTTCCATGGAGAAGGGTCAGAGGACCTAGAGAAGCATCTTTTCATCTGTGAAAATATTTGGGCAGCTAAGAAGATTACAAATGAAGATACTAAGGTTGTGTAGTTAGCAATTACATTTAGAGACTACGCATTAGAGTGGTATATGTGTCTCGTAGTAAATAACCCAACATGAGCGCCTACAACTGTTGCAGAAGTAAAAAGGCAGTTGATCAATGAATTTAAGAAGCCAATCTCAAAGGATCAGTTTATGAATGAAATGATACAAATTAAACAAAAACTAGGAGAATCAGTCTGGGAGGTGGACCTGAAGTTCAAGAGACTAAAAGGTAAGTTAAAATACCCTATTATTGATATGAAGCATATACATTTGTTTGTTAGTTCTTTGTTTCCACACTTGAAGTATCCTTTGAGAAAACAAAATTTCAGAGCCAGGTCGAGCCTCTGCAGGAAGCCTTACAGTTAGAGGAAAATTAGTACAAGCATATAGATCCATATGTGGAAGAGATGAGACAAGATTTGAAGAACTTAACATTCTAGTTGAATCAGAATAAAGGAAAGGAGAAAAAATAAGATGTCGGGTGTACAATGTGTAGGACATAAGGCCATAATAAGAATGAGTGTCCATTATTTGCACAGTATATTGGAGTGGGTATGCAAAACCTTTTATCTTCAGAAGGACCATAGTGTGAGATTTAAAAAACACATGGGAATGATCCCTATCATTTCCCTCGGATGCAGAAATATCAGACAGTACCAAAGAGTACATTTTGTAATTTTTGCAAGTTAGTTGGACATGAAGATGATGAAAGAGATTATTTCAGATACATACGGGCTACAGGATAAACATATAACAGAACAACATGCACAATAGCCACAGTATAACAATGCGAAACAACCATAATATAATCCCATGTAGTAGTTTCAGCCACAACCACAATACAACAATGCGCCACAGTTTAGAACACCACCACAGTATAATCCCACACAGCAGTGCACAACACCACCACAGTAAAATAATGTGCAGTCACAGTATAATCAAGGACCATAGTATAATACACTGCACGAAGATAATCAAGGAAACATAGGAGGCTTCAGAGGAGGAGGTCGTGGAGGAAAAGGCTTTGGAGGAGGTTAAGGACCAGTAGCGATTCACAACTATCAGAAACATGGACACTATGCTATAGACTATCCACAACCACCAACGACATGTATGTATTTTCACGTAGCATACCATGAAATAGAAGACTGACCGACATTATTGAAAAAAATAAAGGACAAGAGGAACCAAAACAACTAGAATGTGCAATGGAAAACAGAGAAGAGGATAGGAAGAAGATTAACATAGTCACTAGAGCTAGAGCTAAGACATGAGAATATGCAGCTAAGAAGGATTAGGATCAGTACCAGTGGATCAGGGAGAATACAACACCTAAACATAAGTTTGATGCGTGCAAAGAGAAAGAGATATTCAAAGAAGCGAGGTAGGAGATTCTGAAAGAAAACATTGTGTCTACTTCAGGAACAAAGCCAGTAGATGAGATACCAGTGTATGACATGCCTCCAATTTTTATCAAACCATCAAAGAGCAACCTTCCGAGAAAGTAAGTAACATAAGAAACTTTTTGGGATCTTGTGTAAAGTTTCTCAATGATAGAAACTATTTACAAATACTACAAAATATGTTAGAAAAGTGTCAGTCTAGGGAAGAAGGGGTAAAGACAGTGAATCAGTCCGAAGGAAGAGAAGAACAAGTAGAGAATTTAGGTTGAATGAAAACATAGGAGATTTTAATATGGGGGATATCATACTAGACTTAGGATATGAAGTCAATGTTCTGCCAAAAAATACCGAGGAATCTATGGGAGAATCTCAATTGGGGTATTCAACTATTTAGGTCAAGTTATCTAACCAACATATAGTGGTTCCAATTGGTAGATTGAAATAAATTCTAGTAGATCGAGATGGTGTGTGCACCATGGCTGATTTTGAAGTCATTGACATAGTATATAATACTTCACCATATCCAGATTTGTTGGGTCTATATTGGGCTTTTGATAACCATGCTATTATCAATTTGAATACAAGGAATATTATTTGAATATGGAGAATACAAAGTTATTGCACCATTGGATCCCTCAGAAGGAGGAAGGTATGTGGAACCTGCGATACACAATATTATTATAGGAGATGTGAATCAATTATACAGAACTACCGCTTGTGAAGAGGATTATATTAACCCAACTGCAGATGGAATGCTCAGTTGGAGGAGTATTATTTCTTGTTCTTTAGACTCTAACACAGGACTGGAAAACTGCCACGCGCTAATATGGATTGGTTCAAAGGTAAGAGAGCCTCCTACTTTTATGGTATAAATGACTTGGAAGAATTTTTTATGAAGTTTGAATTAGACGTAGTATAAAGTTAGAGATTACCAATATTAGATATTTCTTTGAAAGATACACCTTCCCGTTGGTGGGGTACACATAAGGAGAATATCAACAATTGGTTTTAATGCAAGAGGTTACTACACATCAGATTCGGCGTAGAGCAGGAGCATAAATATCAGGATAAATATGATGGAATTGGACAACATGCAAAAACTATTTTTTGGTGCATGGTTCAATGGAGATTAGTACCACCAGAAGAATGGCCACATCCTTTTATTCACACACTAGAAGGCATTCCAAAGAATTGGTATGTACATAACAGGAACAGTGCAGAGAAACTACGAACTAGGAAGAGATACAACATAATTTTGTAGTTATGTTTTCCTTTGAGCATGAAAAACCATAATTGATACATTGTTGAAGGTGGTAAGAGACAAAATATTTGAAGAACCATAATTTGAAATAATCCCAACATATTAGAAGCAGAATAGACAGACAGTGAAACAATTTCTACATTGTTATCACGTCGTAGAAGAAGAAGATCCAACAGAGGATAACCCACGCAATATACATATCTTAGAAGTTGAAGGAGAAAGGAAAATATAAGGTCCAAAGCTATATTCATAAGATTATGCTGCGCCATTAAATATCAAGAAGGTAAACATTAGAACTACATAAAACACAAAGATTCCCATCATTGGAGATTATTGGGATAATCAAACAATAGAGAGAATCACATAATTAATGCACAAGTACAATGACTTATTCCCATCGACATTTCTATATGTGAAGGGATTATCAGAAAAACTAGGAGAGATGAAGATCATTTTGAAGCTAGAAGACAGACCTATAAGACAAAGACATTACAGATTGAATCTGATATACAAAGAGAAAGTGAAGGTAGAAATTGACAAGATGTTGGAAGTTGATGTCATAGAACCTGTGGAAGGGTCAGAATGGATGAGTCCTATGGTGGTGTAGGAAAAGAAGCAAGGAGGGATCAGAATTTGTGTAGATTTTAGAAAAATGAATGATGCTTTCCTACATGATCATTTTCCTACACCATTTACAAACGATTTTTTGGAGAATGTAGGAGTTCAAGAAGCTTATTCAGATGGGTTTTCAGGATATCACCAGATAAGGATAGCACCAGAAGATATAAATAAGACAAAATTTGCTACGGAATGGGGATCATTTCAGTATACATTCATGCCATTTGGGCTAAAGAATGCACCAACCATTTTTTCAAGAGTAGTAGTAGCAACTTTTAAAGACTTTATTCATAAGTTTTTGGAGGTTTACTTGGACAATTGGACAATGTTTAACTTACTAAAGGACCATGTTGCAGTATTAATATTAATGTTAGAGAGATACAGACAATGTCATATATCATTGAATATTAAGAAATGTATTTCTGGCGCACCTTTTGGTATTTTTTTAGGGCATGTGGTGTGTAAACATGGTTTGTTGGTTGATCCTGCTAAAATTATTGTCATATTTAACTTACCACCACCAAAGTCAGTGCGTTAGTTGAAGAGTACATTGGGTCATACAAGATATTACAGGAAATTCATAAGGTGATATGCACGGATTACTGTGCCAATGGAGAATTTGTTGAAGGAGGACACTAAGTATCAGTGTAATGATGAATGCCAACAAAGTTTGGATATTTTAAAGGAAAAGATGGTTACTGCATCGATTTTAGTGTTTCCAAATTGGGAAAAAGAATTTCATATACATGTGGATGCATCTTCAATAGCATTAGGAGAAGTATTGAAACAACCAGGAGAAGGTGATATAGATAACGCTATTGCATTTGCAGGTAAGAATTTATCATATTTGGAACAAAACTATAACACTACATAAAGAAAAGGATTAGCTATGGTGTATGCTTTGCATAAATACACACATTACTTATTAGGGAAACACATCAAGATGTTTATAGATCATTATGCTCCGAGATATTTAGTCAATAAGCCAATGTTAGGGGGAAGGATATGCATATGACTACTTTTATTCCAATAATTTTATTTTGAAGTTGTGGTGAAGCCTGAAAGATTGAATGCACAACCAGATCACTTATCCAGGATAACTAATGGAGAAGAACCCAATAACTTGGAAGACAAATTTCCAGATGCACAATTTTTTTTCAGTACAGATAGATGATGAGTATTTTGTTGACATTATTGAGTTTTTTATTATAGCCTTTGCACCAAGAGAATTTACTACTGCGC
This sequence comes from Picea glauca, assembly GCA_000966675.3. Taxonomy (NCBI): domain Eukaryota; kingdom Viridiplantae; phylum Streptophyta; class Pinopsida; order Pinales; family Pinaceae; genus Picea; species Picea glauca. The sequence continues at coordinate 100,466 of JZKD02S0913553.1, forward strand.
AGAAGAAAAAATTAGTGGTTAGAGTTGTAGATTATCAGTTGATTGCAGGCCATTTATACAAACATGGGGCAGATAAGATATTAAGGAGATGTGTGATGGAGCATGAAAGGCCTATCATTTTAACAGAGGTGCATGAAGGGATTTTCGGAGGACACTACGCAGGGAAATATACCATGCAGAATGTATTGCACGCAGGATTGTGGTGGCTAATAGTTCGCAGGGATTCAAAGGAATACTATTAAAAGTGTCATGTTTGTCAAAGAGTTAGGAAACCATCCAGGAGGGATGAGATGCCATTGAGACCTGAAGTAACTTTATAAGTGTTTTATAAGTGGGAAATACATTTTGTAGGTCCAATTAATCCACCAACAAGAAGATCAAAATCAAGATATATTATTACAGTGATGGAATACTTAACCAGTTGGGTTGAGGAAATAGGAGTAAACGATTGCAACAGAGAGACTGCAGCGCACTTTCTATTTGAACATGCAGTGACAAGGTTTGGATGTCCAAGAATATTGATGAGTGATCAGGGGAATCACTTTATCAACAGTCCAATTGAGAAAATGATAGAATAATTTGAGATATATCATCAGAAGAGTACTCCTTATCATCCTCATGCAAATGGAATAGTAGAAGCCTTTAACAAGATTTTGGAGAATGCCTTGACAAATATTTGTAATGTAAACAAAGATGATTGGGATGTGAAGGTACCAACAATACTTTGGGATTATAGGACTACGTGCAAGAAGTTAACATGGAAGACACCCTTTAGATTGGTGTATGGATAGGAAGTAATAGTTCCCTTAGATTATTTGATACCAAGTCTATACATTGCAGAAATTACAGATATGCCAGAAAGGGGCGCACTACATGAAAGACTGGCTCAACTAATGGAATTAGAAGAAGATAGAATCATAGCAAGCTTCCATCAGGAGGTACAAAAAGAAAAGGATAAAGCATGGTATCACATACACATTATGAAGAAGAACTTCAAAATTGGAGATCTAGTTCTCTTTTATGAAAGTAAATATTTGCAATACCCGAGGAAGCTTAGAATGCATTGGCTTGGGCCATATCAAATAAAGACTATCACAGATGGAGGTGTCGTACAACTACGAGACTTAGTAGGAAAGAAAGTTCAAGGACTGGTGAATGGTAGTTGACTGAAACTGTATAGGGATAGTCGACCCACTAACCCTCAATAGTTGCAATGCAACAAGTAGACTTGTACATATTGTAAATAGTAGGAGTTAAAAGAAGAAAAATGAAGAGAAAACTAGAAAAATGAAAATAAAGACAAAAATAAGTAGTTAGAAGAATAAGTGATAAACAAATAATGACAGTGCGCAGCAGACAAAAAGTCAAGGAAACAAAAAGTTAATATACTACACGCAGGGCAATCATAATAGAAGAAAAGTTCAGTGCACCTGAGAAAAATGATAGTAGAAAATACAACGCACTGGAAAAATGAAATAGTCGAGAAATGAAAAACTGGTCACCGGAAAAATGAGGCACGAAATGAACATTTATGAAGCGTGCTTGGTAAGATTTGGAAAATTTATGATAGTGAATGAAGCATGCTCGGGAATATTTGGAGAATTTATGACAACACTTTAGAAGCAAAATTAGGGTTCAACAAGCCACATTATGAATTCGAGTGAACAAAAAACTACAGAGCAAAGAGTGAACAAGAGATTTAACAGGATGACCGTGAGATTTCAAAAGCAAAATCAACTATATTTTAGCAACATGACACCACCCAAAGTCAAAGCACCCATCCAAATGATGAGAAGAACCCACAGAAACAACAGGTCATCATCGGAGCCAATAGTGGAGGATGAAAACCCTACGCATACGGAGGGAGTGGTGGATGTGGACGCCATTCCTTCCCTAGTCATCAAACCGATAAGTCCTAAAATTGTCGAGGAGAAGGATCCAACCCTTGTGATGGAATAGATGCAAATTGATCCACCAAACATAGTAGTAGAGAAAAACCCGACACGTGAAATAGTTCAACACACAGAGGAAGTCGATGAAGGAAGAACTAAGTTTTGTGAGTCGAGGGATCAACCTAGTACAGAACAATATTAGCATGAGAAAATAACGGTCGAGGAAGTCACACCGTAGCAGGATTCTGGTAGAGAGGAGGAGGAAGAACAAATGTACCAAGAGGAAGGGCCCTCAAACGTGTCAATAAAAGGGAAAAGAAAACAAACAGTCCAAAGATCCTCACGCAAACAACCAGAGGCAACAATTGTGTTACTGGGCATACCAACAAGAGTAAAGGTTGTCGAATATTTACTTGGATGTGTAGATAAAATGTGCTATTCAGACCATGATGTCAAGGACATAGATAAATTCCTAGAGTTCGTGCAAGAGGTATACTTAGAAAGCAGAGGGGTCAATGCAGCAGGAGTACCCATAATGGAACCTAAACAGTGGATACAGGGGCTATACAACACATGTATCATGAAACTGTTGGAGATCCCACACTTTGGCAGGGGAAAGGATGTAAGTAACTGCATCAAGCAGTTATTGGCAGTCATGTATGGAGGTATTTTTTGGTTGGACACACAAGTTTCCATAGACGTTGATTTGATAGAAAAATTAATAGGTATTCTCACCAATGGTGAGCCACCTGTGTAATACCTAGATGACAATACCAAAGATAAAGTCTTGGAAGAAGAGATGAAGTGGACCTATGGGACATAGAGAGGATCTAGAGGTATCATCATCAATAGTATCAGTGAACGAGCAACAAGGCTAGCAACCAAACTGATGGCTTATACACTACTCAGGAAGTATCGTAAGGAGGAAGTACCAGCAAGCGTAATAGCAGTAGTCGCACAGTGCACGAAGAGACCTGTATTAAGTTGGAGCCCATATTTTCTTAACTTATTTTTGAATGATTGCAAGGACGCCCATGACGTATGAACAAAGTTTCATTACTCCTGGCTCATTAGATTGATTGCGCTAGTAGGTTTCAAGCACCCCAAATACACCATGTTATGTCAGAGAATTGGAAGGTGTCGTGCAACACAGTATGAATCACTATGGCACACATCTGTCACAGGAAAAAGGAAGACAAACACCATTATATTTGCGACATACCTTGAAGAAATCCAAGAAAAGGTGGAAGATACTTGGAAGATCCCACCGGAGGTGGTGGAGGAGCACAAAACCATATCCAATTTTAAAGCATCAAGGCATAATATGTGGATCCAAGACAAAAGGGATATAGAGAAGGAGTGGATGCAGATGAGATACTGCATCACGTCATAAGAAGTCCAATAGGCAATGAAATATTGGAAAGAAGAATGGAAGGTTCCAGTAGAATAACCAAAGGGAAAGCTACCAGCAAAGGACAAATAACCAACAGAAGTAAGCTCATCACAAAGGAAGGAAACCCCAATAGGAAATACGAGAAGCGTAGCATAGAGTAAGAAGCAGACAGGGGGGAGAGCGACGACAAAGAAGAAGACTATCCCCAATCCAATCACACAGTACAAGGACCGCACAGAAACTGCTAATGGTGCGACACAAAGGAAGAATGACATTCCAATGCAAGAGAGACAAACAGGAGGGGATATACCAGATACCCTAGTCACAACAAAGCCAACACAACCAAGGCAACCGAAGAGAACGATTGTTCATTCAAGAGGAGTGCACAATAAAATGAAGGTGCACAAGGAGATTCCCCAGTACAACATAACAGAAGACGATGAAAAATTAATCATGATGAGAGTACAAGACCGCGTCGCCGAATAATACGAGGATGTAGAGAAACAAAGAGAGAGAGGATAATGCAACAGATGATAGAAGTCAAGAAAGTGCTAGAGAAAAATCGATTTACTAAGGCACAACTTGAAGGTGCAACACAACAACAATCAAAGCAGAACAAGGAGACAACGGTATAGATAAAAGCAATGGCCAGTGAGAGTTTTAACCTGACTAAAGACATGTTGTGACTAGATGAGGACTTGGCACAGAAAAAACTTAAGGACATGGAACAACTAGAATTGGTATTCTCTAAGATACCAACAAAATCCCTTTATTAGTTATAGATCAGTGTTGCACAAGAAGTATAATCTAGGGAAGGGACGGATGCAACAAATCTGGAGATAGCCAGGGAAGCTAAGGAAGTGTTGGAGATCGTTATTACGTAAGTGCAACTAGAACGAGAAGAGGAAAAATGACACCCAAAGAGATTGGAACAAAGACTTGAGGAAGTCTTTGAGACAATTTTGGAAAGCGCACTAGCAGGATAAATCAACGTAGAAGAAAAGATAAAGAAGATAGTGCAGACAATGGAGGAATACAAACAGGATATAATAGAGTTGGTTGGGAAGCTGACACCAACCACACGTCCAGAAGTCCGATCCAAAAGGGAGCAACAAGACACATAACAAACAAACAGGATTATGCTGGAAATAAAGGAAATAAAAAAGCTCTATGAAAGTACCGCACAACTTTGGACAATCCTGGCAGAAGATGAAGGGATCCAACACTTGGATCAATGGGAAGAAAAGTTGAATATCGTAGTCCAGGATCTGAAGGAAAGAAAGAAGGAAATTCGCATACCCATGAGACTGAAGGTCGCACAGGAAATAAAGAATCTGCAAACCGAAGTAAAGACAATCCAGGAGGAAAGGTAGACCAGATAGGCTCAATTGGAGCCCCTGCAAGAGAAAGAAGAAAATATGCTAACAACACTAGAAACAAATAAAAATGGAATGGAGCAGGCACACTCCGAAGGCATACAAGTGATGAATGAGAAAATCACAGCGCATGCCATGGATATCTTGACAGAGAAAAGTGTGCAGGCCAAGAAATAGGTGGATGCTCTAGCAAAGCAGTTCTAGGAGCTAGAGAAATCAGTGAAGAAGGCACACATGACCTAAGTGGATCGGGGTGAGCCACAAATTAGTGTTGGGGGCCTGTTGGAACAGAAAATTTTAGGATTTAAGTACAGTATGCAAGGAAGAATGGACCAAAGAAAATGGTGTTCCTTTAAATAAGGAAGACCAATGCGACAAAAGGGAAAAGGAAGCAGTGCGCCAAGAAAGAAGGAAGATCAGTGCAGAGTCAAAGCAAGGATGAAGACCAACCATGCGGAAGGTAGTTGGAAAGTGCACAAGTTGATTCCACTTAGGATTATGGTTTTTGAGTCATAATGTAAGGTTTTTTACCCATTTTGTAGTACAAATAGAGGATGTAAGAGGCAGCTAGAGGCAACAATATTTTTGGATCTTTGGTATTTTTTGGTGAAGAACTTAGTTTTGGAGCATCCTTTTTAGTTTTGAGTCAAAGTATCGAGAGCTACATATCTTGAATGGAGTCATAGTTGTAATTGAGATTCAGGTCACAAGTAGTGGATCTTGGTGTGACGTTGTTCAGCCTCACCATAATCATGTGATGTAATGCGTGCATCGCCATTTTGATGAAGAATAATAAATAAAGTACAAGATCCTTGTGGATGTAGCCTAGGGGGGTGAACCACAGTAAAAACAGTGTCTTTATGTGTGATGTGTTATTTCTATATGCTTTATAATGAATGAATGGGTAGATGAATGCATCTGTTAGGGTTTATTTACAATGCACGCTAAAAATGAGTATGCAAATATTGAATTAATAAAATGGTAGATCTAATGAATCTTATGGTAGAATGCATGTTAAAATAGAAGTATAAGTAAAAGAACATCCCCAACCCCTTCCATGATTGCAGACACCTACATCCTACAGTCACCCATAAGCCATCTTGGGTGAGACTTCGTTGTGTACTCTATGCACAGTGTAGCTTTCTGGTTTACCATAAGAGTCGATGGTGAAAATGGTTTTGTTGGAGAACTAAGGTAGAACCCGGGTCAGCCCATACATCCAACAGTCGATAAAATGATCTATCTAATAAATAAATGAAAAGCTGTCTAATATCCTAACTACTAATTGTCATATTTTATTTACTTGCAATCACCTATTAGATCAGATGACTTCATACTTAATTACAAAATTTACAAAATGTACAAAGATACATGATTTGCTAGAAAGTATTGTGAAACAATTTTTTTTACAAAGGGAACGAAATCCCAACCGAATTTAAAATATAATGAAATTTAGATTTAATATACTAACACTATTTAAATACTCTAACTAATATCCAAACTAAGACTTTATCTAATAATTGACATAAACGTGAACGTAAGTTAAAACATGAATCAAGTCAAATGAACAAAGCATTTAAAATAAATCATAATAATTAAAATTTACATTCAACAAATAAAACCAAAGAAATGAAACAACATAAATCACTAACCTATCCAGACCTAGAGAGAAAAAAATTTCAACGGTTGAATCCTTCCGTGTAGATGTCGATCGAATAGTCTTCCTATAAAGAGAAATATTTGCAGGAGGACTGTGTAATCCAAGAACTACAACAATTCTATTGAAAACAACTTCAACAGAGAATAGAAGCTTTGATACAGAGAATTCGATTCCTTATGAAGGTGTATAACATTTCATCAAGGGAAACAATCTCAATGAAAAAATTAATCATAATATATTGTTGGGCTATTTTATTTTTAAAGCTGGCATCTTCTTAGAGGTTGATTTATTAAGACAAAATTAAACCATTTTGTATCCAACCATGGAGGATTGGAATAGAAAAAATGGGGGGTGAATAACCAAATTAGATAGAATGTTCAATCTTATTGTTAAGCAGGCTGTCTTTGAGTTCCAAGTACAGAGATAGTTACAAAAACGTGAAACATAAGGAGGATATAAATACAACATGAAATATAGGCACACAAGTAAATAAGAAAAACATAGAATCTTTCAATTCACTGAAACTATCAAAATGTAAATAAAACAACAAGTATTGCAACCTTCCAAACATCATGCTTAGGTTTAACAAAAATATGGAAAAGAAAATGGTGTGTCATGACTCGCAGTTTTTCTTACCTATAAATTTGTAAATATGCTTATCTATATTCTGCTATTAATTCACAGTAATATATGATCTTAAAATATTCATGTCCAAACAAATTGTTCATGAATGACAAGAAATCGGTATTATGGCCTAAAAAAACTTCAAGAAAGAGATTGCATGGAATTCAAAGCACGTCTTCAATAGTGTACCTCATCTGAATTTGTTTTATCAGTTCTCTCTCACTTTGTCATCATGCATGGGAAATCAGACAATAATATTCAGTAAAACATAGTGATCAAGAACTGATGATGCTTGAAGAAGTATTTACTGTAAGGTATACAAATTAAACCAATTTCTACAACCATGAAACTACTACTCCATTCTACTAAGACTGACAAAATTACATAATGACAAATGGGCAAAAAAAGGGTAACCCCAGTTCTAGAATACCAATATGACATATTTCAAAATCTAGTTGTCTGTTCTATTTTATTTCTTTTACAATTATTCTTACTGGTTGATCAAGAAAATGTGTACATGATATAAAAGATATTGCTAATTATTCAAACACAAAAATCAACTAAGAAATAACAACAATAAGTTGATGAATGAATGATTCATCTCATATTTATATCTTAAAACCTATCTCCAAATGCACAAATACATTAACAATGTCTCACATCTTAGAGAGAGAGAACCATTCAGCCTCCAACAGAGCATTATGCAAATTGGATAGCTGCTCCAACAAACCCAGATGCACTCCGACCCACTACCTCAAAAGGACTTTTAGTTGCAACCAAGTATAATAGTTCTTGACCAGGAAAGGAGCTATGTTATAACCTTATCATGTTCAAGGCAGTATGTGTAAATCCAAAACAAAGGATTTTAGTCATAATCAAACCCTATTTCTTGGCCAGGAAAGACACTCTGGAAGAACTTTATCATGCAAGACAAGAAGTTTAATACTACACCTACAAACACATCCTGGCCACAAAAATACCAAAAATGATCTCAGGTAATATATTAATTAAAGACAAACTAACAGATAGAAAAAGCTCACATTGTTTTTATTGAGATATTGTAAGATTGGAGATAATGACAACGTTACCCCCAATCAAATCAATCTTAACAACATTTCTTGAACAAAACATCCCACAATACCAGTACATGATCAAGTCATATTTCTTAACAGTATCTTATCTGGAGTACTTCAAAAGAATATCTATAGAAATAGGGCAGAACAAAACTAGTTCTCATCCAACACACAATTTAAGAGAATATCATTGTTGAGAGGTCATCTGTTCATAAAGAAGCAAAAGAATATACAAATGACTGTTCATTCTAAAATTATTGCAAAAGAAAGAAACCCAAAACAGAACTGAAGATGTTTTTGGCAGCGAATTAAAGAGGGTGGGGGGCAGGATCAAATGACAACCTGCACTGCACAAGTTATGTTCGCAAGGACGCCCCCTGTTTCCTTTGCTCTTCATAAGCGGGATCGTCAGTAGGAAGCTCGTATCTACATAGGGAGCATGAATTCTGAGAGCTTAACCAGGGAAGAATACAGTCCATGTGATAGCTATGTAAACAAGGAAACTGCTCCAGTCGAGCAAGGCTCTCGGGATCGATTTTCACCTCAATCTCATCCCACATCATTCTAGGGATTTCTTCCCATCTTCTGGAAGTTCCCGGTTCGAACTCACTTTCGTTGACCACATAAAAGTTCTCTGAAATGCCCATATTTTCCCATAGCTCCTCCTCTTCTTCTTCTACGTTTCGGCCTTCCAGCAAGAAGTGGGCATCAGAATCAGCCTCCTCCGAGAAGAAGTAAAAATAATCGACGACCCTCTCTCCTTCACCTTCAATATTAGAGTGATTGTGATCTCGGTCGTGATCGTCCAGGTACAGGACTCTGTAAGGCGAGGGTCAAATAACCCCAAAGAAATCATGGAAATAAAGGATTTGGAGCGGTTCATTCCAGAGGAGACGACTGTCATGGGGGATTCCACTTCTAATTCCAATTCCAAGTGAAACTGGCGATGATGCATTAATTCACTCCAAGAAGCCGGAAGGCTGCAGAGCGATGATGCATTAAAATTAATTATCAGAGGCAGAACCAAACTGTGAGCAGAGCTCACTTGATTGCATTACTGAAGCCAACCATTACATTTAAATAGCACAGAAACCTGAACTGACCTCCTACAAAGGTGGATCTGAAACCACCAGCAAACTCTAATTTGGACAAGCACACAACAACCCACAATCACTTAGTTACGTAAATCTTAACTAAGTATCCTAATTTCTACATTATTCCAACACTCCCCCTTAATGGAGAAATGGATTTTCTACCACACCTAGCAAGTCTCTRCAACTTTCAAATTTTGCCTTTCCTAGAGGCTTAGTGAAAATATCAGCCATATTTTCATCAGTGTTACAATAGATTAAGTCAATCTCTTTTGACTGTATCTTTTCTCGGACAAAATGATGTTGAATTTCAATGTGCTTAGTTTTGACATGATACATAGGGTTATTAGCAAGTTTGATTGAGTTTTGATTATCACAATTGATAATTGTGGGTGCCTTTTGTTCTTCTCCCATGTCTTCAAGAATTCTCCTCATCCAGACAGCTTCACATGTAGTACTACACAAGGCTTTGTACTCGGC
>JZKD02S0913553.1:121844-142282 GCA_000966675.3 Picea glauca
TAATGGCCTAACTGAACCCTAAACAGGTCCGTGTTCACACTGGAAGTTGGTTACGTGACCGCCTGGAAAAATGCTATAAATAGCCGTGAAGACTCACTGTTTCAGCAGAGAATTCAAGGCATTGTTACACTGTCCAGATGATTCAGAGCTCAACCTTTGACAAACAATTCATCAGCAGTTTAACTCAAAGTTCTTTCATCACTCAGTTCATTTCTATTCATTTTGTAAGGAAAGCATCGTGTTGAGGGCCCCGAAGGACCTTCTGCTGGAGGGAGAGGGAACCCCTATCTCTGTCTTCATCGTGTGCTCTGGTTTTGCTAATAGATCAAGCCTAGAACCATTGACGACTCCCTTGTCTTATGTTTGATGTTTTTGTTTATTTTCGAATTGTTATTTTCTTTCAGCTGTTAGTTAGATTGTATGTAGTTTTGTTTTCTGTTAACCCCTTTTGCTCCACAGCATCCTGTTCTGCCTTGCCAAGCCCAACAGGGCATGCCAGTGCTCCCATTTTTGCTCATCGTTCGAGCACGAACAGTCTCCACGCTCACATTGATAGTCTAAACCGCCCGATCAACAACCCGTCAACAGAGAATCTTCCTCCAAGCGCACAATCGGAATCCTTCTCATCCAAGCACGCAATCATACTCCTCCTCACGCGGCTATCTTCGATTCCCTTCTCCTCGTAAGCGCACAGACCTTCTCTCAGTTCTCACAGACCACCATTGACCTCAGCTCTGATACCAAATTAATTATCAGAGGTAGAACCAAACTGTGAGCATAGCTCACTTGATTGCATTACTGAAGCCAACCATTACATTTAAATAGCACAGAAACCTGAACTGACCTCCTACAAAGGTGGATCTGAAACCACCAGCAAACCCTAATTTGGACAAGCACACAACAACCCACAATCACTTAGTTATGTAAATCTCAACTAAGTATCCTAATTTCTACATTATTCCAACAATTAATTCACTCCAAGAAGCCGGAAGGCTGCAGAGCAGGTTCAGGCTCAGATTGAGGCCGAGGGAAACCATGGGCTATGGCGTAACCTATTTTCTACATTCTTAGTACCACCCATACGAGGGGGCCCTCGCCTCTTGAATCTGTGCATACACACCAATACCTGTAGCTTACCTTACCCCTCAGACACAGACCACGGTAGCGTCCTAGGATTCCAAACTCTCCAGATACTGTGATTTGTTGCACTTATGGCATATATATATTTCTATCTCTTTACTATCCATATATATTCCAATCCAATTTTCAAAGCTTCCTTCTTCCATAAATTCATTGCCTTTTGGTTTGGTTCGCCAGTTTCCAACCCTTCTCTTACCTAGTTTACGGGTCATAAAATACCCTCTCCACACTAAGTGTAGATGTTGGGTATGTTATGTAAGAAAAAGTAACATGGACAAGTATAGAGAGGAAGAAAATGTAAGAAGTGTACATGTTAGGTATGTCGCACATGAAAAATTAATATGGAAAAGTAGAGAGAGGAGGTATGTTGCACATGAAAAATTAATATGGACAAGTAGAGAGAGGTGGAAATTGTTAGGAAGAAGCATTATTTGTTTTTGGAAATAAGAAAAAAAAGTATATTATTATAAATTTTAGATTTAGTTTTTATTGATATAATGTTGTTGTATTATTGTGGAAATAAATTTTTTTTTTCATATCAAGAGGCATTATAGTTGCCTTTGCATTTAAAAAAAAATGAAGGGTTGTTGGTCAGGGCCAATGGATTGGCAAACTATAATTTCTCTTCTCCAAATGATCTATTTTTGGCTCACAACTTGCTCTATGCTACAATGTGGTTACAAGTTCGAACTCTGTGAAATTTCCAACACACTAGCAATGTATCCATGATCTAGTTAAGATCGAACTGCCAATAGACTTCTAATCTATGAATGTATCAATTTCCACTACTTCTTATCCACAATTATTCTATATATAAAAACATAATTCAAAATATAATGATGCAGGGTTTCCATTTTACAAAGTCTGTGTGAATAAAACTACCGCTACAAGTCATGATACAATCAAGGCCAACTTCTCATGGAATTGCATGCATATAAACGATTCTTATTTGTATCAAAACATTGACAGGCGTAGATGAACAACCCATTTTCACACATATCTTATGAATCATTTTTACTATGCCTAAGCCCCCCAAATTAAATATCTCAATGTGTAATATAAAGTCTAATAATTGACTATATGGAGTAGTTTCCCATGGTTGGATCTAGTTCAAAGTAATTAGTTCCTAAGGGAATTTTCAAGATGATGATATATATAATCCATAGCTCGCTAGGACATTGCCATGATAGCTAATTTGGTGTCAATTGTTGAGCTATGACACATGAGGGGGTCTACAATTTACTAAATTCTAACACTACAGGTGGATTCAAATACCCCCTAGGGGGTAGGGGGTCTCTAAATCCATATGCAATGTTAGAATTTATTAAATTATACAAATTCATTGTCAAAATTGTAATTTTCCATTGTCGGAGTGACACAACTAAAAATGACCAATTGTTATGTGGTCATTTTTAGTCTAGTTATATCCCGTGACCAAATTTGGTCATTTATCTTGGTATTTTTTAGTTTAGTTCTTATCATGTTACCAAAGTGGTCATTTATCTTGGTCTTTTTTAGTTAGCTCACTTAAAATTTATCAATTTTGGTCATTTATCCCTTGAAAAAACTATCGTGACCAAACTTTTTGGTCACCTGGTCACTTATCTCTCATTTTGTACTAGTGGTGAGACATTATCAAATGTTGTCTGTAAGTACCCTACTTACGACAAAGAAATGTACTCCATTGTACAAGCCTTCCTCTAGTGGAAGAATTACATTCTCGGGAACGAGACAATCATACACATTGATCATAAGTTGTTGTAGTTCATGCAGACATAGAACAAATTGCAGAATGACCACCATCAGAAGTGGTTCATATACTTGCAACGATTCCATCTCAAAATCAAGTATAATATAGGAAGCACCAACCGTGTTGTTTGTTGCCTCAATTGTTCGCCAGTTGCAGCACTCACCAATATGCTAAACTCCTACGACCACGAGACATCTGTATGGCCCCAACTCTACGAGAGACATCTTGACTTCATCGCCAACTACCAAATGTTGGGTGCAAACACAACTATTAGTTATTTCCATCTTCAGGATGGGTTGATGTGCCATATGGGCCATATTTGTGTTCCATCAAGTGAGTGAGCAAAGCTGATTTTGGAATCCCACTACAGTCATGTGGCATGACACTTCGACGTAGAAAATATAGTGGCAGTGTTGTAACAACATTTCTATTGGTTGAAACTTCTACTAGAAGTTAGCAAGTATATCAGGTCTTGCACTGCCTGTGCCATAGCCAAATCAACCATTAAGAAACAAGGCATGTACACCCCTTTTCCTACTCCTGAAATTCCCTGGGAATCCATCTCGATGGACTACATGTCGTTCCTTTCGTCAACCAAGTGGGGAAATGACTATGTTTTTGTGGTGCTTGGTCGTTTTTCTAAAATGGCAATTTTGGTCGCTTGTAAGAAGATCATCACAGCAGAGGCCACTGCCAAGCTCTTATTCGAATACGAAAAACCATCATCTCATATCGGGAGAACTGGTTCCTCAACACATTATGGTCAAACCTATGGTAATTGCTGGACACCATGCTTGCCAAATCCATTGCCTTCCACCCAAGATGGATGGCCAAACTGAGGTCATCAACTGGATGATCGTAAATATCCTGTGCATGTGCAATTCCAAGCATCCCCAAACATGGGATGAGAGTCTTCCCTATTTTCAACACAACTACTACAGAACCATACATAGCTCAACTGACCATAACCCATTTTAGGTGGGATTGGGATTTCAACCATTGGGTCTCATGGATGTTGCAGTAGCCCTTGCGGCCACCCAGGAATACTTGTCCCATGCTCAAACTTAAGCCAAAAAATATACCTAGTTCATTGAGTGGATCCAACACATCTGCCAATAGGTTCAAGATATATTTTAGAATTCCAATGCCAAGTACAAGCAGTGCAATGATCAACATCGAGTGCCACACAAGTTTTAGGTGGGAGATAAAGTTTGTTTGCACTTACATAAATAATGCCTTATAGGACCCCATCAGAATCTTTGTCCACTCCATTATGGACTTTATACCATCACCAATATTGTGGGTGAAAATTCCTTTGAGCTCAACATTCTCCCCTTCATTAGCTTGCACCCAGTGTTTAATGTGTACCTCCTTCAGCCATACTTTCCACCATTATTGGACACCTCTGAGGTAGCAGGATTGTTGACATCGACAGAGCTCAACCATGACTGCATGGAGCAAGAATCCACTGATCAGATCATGGACATACAAGTCAAGGGAACTCACCAATAGAAGTTTCATCTTTATCGTGTTGCCAAAGCAGGGCAGCTCCTGCACCAAGGAAAGTGGCTCACCCGGGACCAAATTCAGGAAAAATTTCCTCATCTGATGGGAGAACTCAATGCAATGGATACCATTGCTTCCTAATGGGAGATAATTGATCTAGGTGGATATCGGCGGCCACCCACCTGTTCCAACTGGCTCACATACATTGTCATATTGGAAGTTTCAATTTTCATAATGGAAGTTTTTTTTTATCTTTTCGGGTCCTAAACTTTCGAGGTTGTTTTGAGGCCCTAAACAACATTTTTTGGGCCCATCATAGTCACACTATAGATGGAGTCAAAGTGTAATGGAATAATGTGTAGTCCTTAGATAGACCTTTCCAATGGGCTATCATGCACCTAAAATGAAGATTGTATGCAAACATTACGACCTCGGGAAGTTGATGTACCAACTTACCCCAATGGGGCCCACATGACTTTTGGCGCTTCATATCCTAGGGCTAGGTTTTTGGATGTCTAGAGTTTTGGAATTAATGTTTGATGTAAAAAAGGATTTTGGAGCCTCATTTTACTCATCTTCTTACGACTTAGCGCAACTGTCACATCTCTTCTTAGAGATAAGTCGCCACCATTCTAGCAACTCTGTTTCAGTCTACATTTTACATTTTCAACATATTTCCTTATTGAATAGAAGCCAAGTTTTATTGTATCTTTGTTATTTTTCATTATATCTTTGTGTTAATAATATAGATCTGTATTCATTTCGTTATACTCATAAAATTTGGATCAGTACACTTTCCTCTTCGAGGGGGAAACCTCCAACAGAACAGAGCTCTATTACAATACTTTCTCAAGACAAGCTTTCTCATACCTCCCACTCTTATTTATACTAATTATATATTTTAAACAAAATTCCAGAGAAAGATCTTTCTATAAGCATAAGCTTCTATTAGGTCTTCTTACATTGACTTGTTCACATTTATTTAATAGTCCTTATTAACTAATGTCATCCTTTATTACATGGAAAATATATCATGCTAACTAATGACCAACTAAGAGGGATTAGGGTCGGATCCTAACATGCCCTCCTCCTTCAAAAGAAGGGCATTAAACAATTCTTATCAAAATGTGTTGGTGAAAGTCAAGTCACTATCAAACACAATGGATGTTGGCATGCCATGCAGTTTTAAACTCTGATCAATGAAAACTTGTGCTTCCATAGTGGGTGTAAGAGGGTGTTGTAAGGCACAAAAATGTGCATACTTTGAGAGGCGATCTACCACAACCATGATGATTGACTTGTTTCCTGCTTTTGGAAGGCCGACGATAAAGTCCATGGAGATGGTAGTCCAAATAGAAGCTCGAATGGGTAAGGGATATATAGCTCCTGGGGTCTTGACAGATTCACCTTTATTGGATTGGAAAATATCACATTCAGTGACAAAGGTAAGGATTTGCTTCTTCATGCCTTCCCAGAAAAAATAATGCCAAGCATGAGCATATTTCTTTTGGAATCTTGAGTGACCCGCAATAGTAGATGAATGCAACTCATTTAAGATCTTGGGCTTGAGTTTTGAATTCAGAGATAAAACCAAGAGCTCCTTATACCAGAGGATATTTTCTTTCCAAGTGTATCCAGTGGGAGGGTTAGGGTCCTCTTGAGGTTTTGAACTACCTGTGATATGGTTGGATGGGTTAGCCACTCTTGTCGAACTTCCTCAATCCAATTAGGAACTAGTAGTGATAAGGCAAAAAGGGAACCTTCATCCTCATATTGTCTTGAAAATGCATCTACCACTACATTGTCTTTTCCTTTTTTATATATGATCCCATAATTAGATCCCAACATTTTGGTCATCCACTTGTTCTGTTCCGGGGAGGATAACCTCTTCTCTAGGAAATACTTCAGACTATGGTGATATGTTTCGATATGAAAATGACGTCCTAATAGATATGGTCTCCAAGTGTGCACATCATGGAGAATGACCATCATTTCCTTTTCATGTATATTTTCCCAAATTGTGGCCACTCAAAGCATGGCTAGTGAAAGGAAGAGGTCTACCTTCATATGTTAGAATTGTGCTAATACTAATGCCTGAAGCATCATATTCCACAACAAAAGTTTTGTTGAAATCAAGGGATGATAAGATGGGGGTAGTGCACATGGCTTGATTTAAATATGTGAAGGCTTGCTCTACTGTCAGTGTCCAATGAAATGCATTCTTCTTAAGAAGGTCCATCAAGGGTTAGGAAATTTTTCCATAATGGTGGACAGATTTCCTATAATATACTGTGAGGTCAAGGAAACCCCAAAGGCATTTCAAGATCATGGGTCTTGGCCAATCCTACATAGATTGAATCTTTTTGGGGTCCACTCTTACCCCCTCACAACTCACAATGTGTCCAAAGTATTCAACCTTGCTCGCCCCAAAAGAAAACTTGTCATTTTTTACAAACAATTGATTGTCCTGTAACAATTGGAGTACTTTGTCCACATGGTGTAGATGGGCATCCCAAGTGCAGCTTTAAATAAGGATATCATTGAAGAAAACTAGAAAAAACTTCGAAAGGTAGGGCTTCAAGAGTTTATTCATGAGACTTTGGAAGGTAGACAGGGCATTGAAAATTACAAAAGTCATTACCAATAATTCATAATGGCCTTTATGAGTTCGGAAATTGTTCTTCAAAATATTTACTTCATTCATCTGAATCAGGTGATAGTTGTTATAGCAAGATTTGCCTCACCCTATGAAAATTGCTCAGAAGGCCTTTTTCCATTTTCCTATGCAGACTTGAAGTCCCTTTTTGTAGTTCTCAGAGATAAAATAATATTTTTCCACATATACATGCCCTAACTATTATACAACATGTGTATACATATGTTTCACCATTACAACCTGCATACATTGAGTTTTGTGCCCAAAATTAAAAATGGTGTCGGGTTTCCATGTCATGTCATGAGATCCATGATCCTTGACCTTCCATATACTAGAAACATTCTGACTCAACCCTTCAGTTCCATTTGAAGGCTATAAATGGGACATATCCAAGCTATGGAAAAGAGGAGAAGAATTCAACTTTGAGAGGAAATTTACTCTGGAGAAATTATTCACTTCATATTGAGTCTTCATCCCTTTATCCTTTTAAGAATGAACACATTGTTCAGCCCCCTAGCTCTTCCCTACTTGATTGAGAACCTCATTGTCTCTCTTATATGAGCTTGCCTTTGGTGGAGGATTAAAGTGGTGGAGGCCCCGCTGGAAAGGACTTAGTTTCTCTGTTTTGAACCGTGCCGACACAGAAGTTTGTAATTCATACACTTCTATTGATTACAATTTAATAGAAATACTCTTTTCTCGTCCAATTAATGTCTTGCAAATATTTGAGTTGTTATTCCATGGGCATATTTGTTATGAACATTGGTGGATTATGTTATTGAATGTGATAACATTATATATTATCACCATATTCTTGTGTTTCTTGGTTATCGAGGACAAGTTGCAGGTGTATTGATTTGAGTCAAGTGCTCAACGATGGACCTCATCGAACGCCTGGACGAGGTAGGCTCTTTATCTTGTCTTGTTAGCATATTTTTTTATATAGCATACTTGATATTAGAGTTGATTTCTGCAGTCATTTCCATCTATTGTGGTTTACCCCATGCCATAGAGATATTTTCCTCATAACATAATTGATGACCATACTAGGGATAGAATCTTGTTTTCAGGGTTTGGAGTGTTTTTCTCTTTTGATTGCTCTCATTTATATTGATTCTCCTGTCGTCTGATTTCTTGACACCCTCTGTTCATTTTTTAGTCTGAGTTTCTTAGTCTTATCCTTAACCTGGAAATGTTTTAATAAATATACGTGGGTTTTTACCTCACAGTCGTGTACATACGCATGTTGTCCTTCTCCAAAGGTGTATATATGAAATTTTCTCCTGAACAATCACATACATATTTCTTGTGTGCTTGGTTGTTGAGTCTGATGTTTGTTGGGTAGGTTTTAATGGTTACTGAGTCTTCTTAGGTCTCTGATATGACTATTAAGTTCCTTCAGAGTGATAGGAAACCTTTATTTGGTTGATTTTTTGGGTGGTTCCTTTATCACCATCCTTTTCATTGATTGTCCTTGCGTCTTAGGCTAGGTCTTTTCTTCTTTATATCCTACTTGGTTTGTCTTTGATTGCATTCAGTAGAATATTTATATCAAGTTGTTGTTCATTCCTTTCATTTTCATTCTTTTATATTGAAAATACAAAAATAATAAACATTTTTCATTGTTGGCATTTGATCTTTTGGGGTCTTATCATTGATCTTAGTACATCTACGGAAAGATTGCATCTTATTTTGAATTACAAAATTAAATTGAAAATTGCATTTTGAAAAGATTATCATTTATTTGGAATTGAAGTTAGGAATTTTCATTTTATCCATATTCATTTATTTGGAATTGAAGTTATGAATTTTCATTTTATCCATATTCATTTATTTTACTTGTTGAGTCATAACATCATCAGTGTAACTACCACACCTTTTTGAGTAAGCAAGGCCACTAAAAGTAACGATGATAATTTAAAATTGATTAGAAATTATTTTATTTTTCTAGGGTGCACAAACTAGCTTAGGATTTAGAGCTTTGGAATAGAATTTTGTGAGTAAACTTCTCCAAGGCTATTGGATCAACATATGTGTCTGACTAAGGGAGTGGTGAAATCCATTGTATAATTGGTGACGTCAGGAGGCTTCGCTTACACCCGAGTTAAGCACGAGGTCGTGTGAGGTTGGTTGAGGGGATATCCCCCCAATACCTTCTTAGTGTAATATATATTTCTAGTGATCTATTCGTATATGGTGATCTTGCTAGTACCTTTACCTCTGTGAAAGGCGATGTTTTCAAGGTTTCAGGATTTTTACCGTGCCCATACAATAGACCTAACTTATGACTGTTCACATGTGCATCAGTTATATCGTGGTTACTTAGTTGCTTGACATAATTACCACATAGGTTACTTGGAGGGGTTATTCTCCAGGTACCATGGGTCAAATAAGGGTCAAACAACACACAACCTTTATGGAGGATTACCTCTCCGGGGGGATATAACCGAATGGTTTTTAAGCCCATGAGGGCCCTTAAAACTAATTCGAATACCTCTGATATTTTACAGGGAGTCTCAGACCCCTCTTGGGCGAGACATACCTACTTTAGGGAGGGAGACCCGTTTCAACCAATTTATCTAGTTTGTGTGCATATTGAATTTTTGTTTATTTTGGGGTGCTCTTTGATTATTAGTTGACCTTAGGATTTTGTATTGCACCATGAGTTTTCATTATTATGGATAGTGGAGTCCCTTTGACTCCCTCATTTATCGCTACCTCCCCCATGAAATACGCTCATTTCATGGGGACGAATCCGTCTATGTTTCATAATGGTATACATAATCACGATACACAATCAATACCTTGGGTCTCTAATCATCTTCCTCTTGATATGCCGAATGTGCCTTCACCCTTTCGATCCTCCCCCTCAATTGCTTATATGAATCCTAGTTTTGGATTTGGAGGAATGATGACTCCTTTTTCTACATCTTCGTTTGATGGGAGTCATATCCCTCACCCGAATCTCATAGTGGGAGGTTGGAATCTCCCGTCTTACGGATCCAATCCTATTGGATTACTGAGAGGGGGGTGAATCATTAATAAAGAAACAATATCCTTTTTAACCATAAAATGCAAATGTTATATCAATGTAGAATTATCATCCAATAGTTGTAGAGTAAATAAACAATGAACAAATGAGAAATCATACACATACACAGTACACCAGTGTTTTTATGTGGAAACCCAAAGCGGGAGAAAACCACATAATTTTTTTTTCTTATATGTGTTTAAGAATTACATTCATTGGAAGCACCAACTTCCTTTTTTTTCTAGCTGCAACTTGAAGGAGGCTCCAACCCCCTAGTTTCTCAGGCTACAACCTGAGGGAAGCTTAAACCCCCAATTCTCTGGCTACAACCAGAAGGAGGCTACAACCACTTATGTTCTTCGGCTACAACCACCTATCCTTGCCCTGTCCAACTACCCTATTGTAGAAGTAGAATTATGGAAACCTTGTCACACTATCACAGTGAAATATACTATTGTAAACCTGTACCAATAAACCTGTAACAACTTGTAATCAACTTGTACCATAAACAAGTGCATCAACCATGCACCAACCTGTACCTCAATATGTGCCATCAATTATTGCATCAACCATGCATCAAATATGTATTAATCATGCATCAAATACACATAAACTATGACTCATCAATATGTACCAACATCATCAACTATACACCTCATGTATGTGCCAACTCATCAACTATTTGTCTCAACCATGTACCCAACATGTAGCTCAACCAAAATCCCTCATTAATTTCATCATCTAAATATAA
Organism: Picea glauca; assembly: GCA_000966675.3. Taxonomy (NCBI): domain Eukaryota; kingdom Viridiplantae; phylum Streptophyta; class Pinopsida; order Pinales; family Pinaceae; genus Picea; species Picea glauca. Next base: position 132,679 of record JZKD02S0913553.1, read on the forward strand.
TTTGCAACTCTATAATAGACCTGGTGTATAGGATCACATACTTGCAAACCTTCCTTAACTTTAACAACAAGAGACTATTATTTTCATCAAACTTTACTTTAGACTCAAATGACTAATTTTAGATTAGTCAACAATCCTAACTTGAAATATTCATAACTATGTACTTATAATGAATAAATATCTGAAAATAGTACACAAATTTCTTTAGTGTCTTTTATTCAATTCCTCTAGGTTTCATTGGTTGGAACCTATCAGAAAAGGATTTATAGCAAAAATGGCATACCTTGTTGAATTCTGGCTTATTCTAGAGAGAGAACTTGTAGAGTGTGCCCCGCACAGAATATTTGTTGAATGGAAATGAAAATGGTACACAGAATACTACAAACTTTACTATAACCAATACATTTCATCTTACTAAATTTAGATATTTTATGAAGAAGTTATGACATTTTTACCCGAAACACCTGTTTTAGACTAGTTTCAGGACTAGCCACAAACCCTATTTTCCACAGAGTGTAACTCCAAAAATGAAACGACCCAAAAGCTGAAATTTTTATCACATCTACTTGGATATGTTTCCTCAATGTCTTCCATATTTCATGGTTTGAACCATTCTATAAGAAAATTTATTGTGAAAATGGTGAGATGACCTATAAATAACATACCTTAGAGAGCATCATCAAAAACATTTATCCTCCCTTGAATTTTGGCCTTCTTTACTTCACCTTCCCTATGAAATTCACCTTAGATATCCTTTGGTTACCTCATTCACTTGTATATATTCAATATTCTCATGTGTAATTAAATGAGAGACCCTTTCCTCTTATTTATACTTTTATGTAGCTTCATGAAGGGGTTACCTTCTAACCATCTTAAACCACTTTACGTATTTTAGGGATAACCCACTTATAACCACTTACCCACTTAGTAATTTCTCCATTAACTTTATTATTTAAATAATTTCTTTTGTATCCACTTTGAATTATACTACACTCATCACTTCACTTTATTATTTACCTTCTAAAATCTCTTAAACCACTTTCCTTATTTTAGGGCTAACTCACTTCTAACCACTTGTCCACTTAGTAATTTATCCATTAACTTTATTATTTAAATAATTTATTTTGTATCCACTTTGAATTATAGTACACTCATCACTTCACTTTATTATTTAAATAATTNNTTCTTTGCAACCACTTTGACTACTTTGACCTTTTGGGGCTTCTAGATGACTCATGAGGGTTCTCCAACTTCACATGGCCATAAATCTCTAACCATGAGGAGTTATGTGACATTCCACATACCACCGGAAATGGCATGACATGTACTATCCATATAGAATATTATTACCTTAAAATATATTAAAACGCATACCATCATACATCAAACAAACTTGGGTCCATTACCCAAACCTTTGTGCTACCAAAATTTGCTACCAGGATTTCTTCAAGGGTTGACATCAATGAAAACCAACCCAAATAATCAACTATATCCCCCTTTAGAATTGATGTTAACACTCTATTGCAATACTAAAGTCATATCACTCATGCTCCCCCTGTGACCATCGCTCCCCCTAGAACCATGCCTCTGTGCTCTTTGTCCAAGCATTTACCTTTCCATATGATAAATCTCTCCCCCTTTGTCATCAATGGAAAAGGTGTATCTCCATCCGGGGCTGCTCCCCCTAACTGAAATCTTCCTGAAACTGATCTCCCAACCTGAATTGTCCTGTTTATGGTGCTTCCTTGTGTAAATCTAAGACATATAAGATAATCATTCAAAAACATTCATTTTGGAGTAGAAATTACTTCGAGTCTCTGGAAACGATACTCAAAGGATTCAAGTGGAAGGGGTTTTGTAAAGATGTATGACACTTGTTCTTTTGTGCCTGTTGGTCCTAAGGTCTGCACCTGACTAATAAAGGGAAGAGTTAGGCCACCTAAAGTTTATAATGATTGGTTTTGTTGGTAAGTTGGTTTTTTTGGTCAACTTAAGGATAAGTTTTCAGAGATGCTAATTGGGTTGGACAGGCCACACATTATAAAAGTAGGTTCTCCTTTGCCAATGGTATGGATATTAATGAACAGTTGGGGATATGAAAAGAAAAACACAAGAAACAACAACAAACAATGCAATGAATCACTTTCTACGTGAGAATAAAGACTTAAAATATTATCTTAAGGCTTAGACAAATATCTAGATGCAAATCATTCAACAGGTTTCCAAATATTAGATCTTTCACTAAACAATAGTTGTATAATAGGTTGTAAAATCAGAAAAAAATATGAACTAAGACAATGGCTGAAAGAATAAGGAAATGTACATTGCACACATTAGAAAATTTTCATTCAAGACAAGATTAAACACATAAAGATTTGAGTAAGAGAACACAACTATCATCAACATATATTCACTAGGTAGAGAACTTTACAGTCAACTATGCAGGTCCAACCCTTATGTTGCTTCCTATTCTTCTCCAAAAACTCCACCCCCCTTAAAACATATAGAAACTACATATTTATAAGAGTTGCAGAGGCTCTCATCCATCTGGGATTGAGGCTTAACTCTATACTACCAGTTGTAAAACAACTAATTAACTAAACTAAACACACGTTGGAGTATATCAAGGAATACTCTGATCTTGACTTAATCAAAACTGAGTGGTTCTTATCACAAAAGACCATTGATTATGCTTGAAACTAAAAGGAACCATGCAATTAAACATCTCAAACTACTGCTACAATGAAATAATATTGATGCATGTGTTGGAGCGAATTGATATCTGGCAGAAATGACCAAGAGTGACAGCACTGAGTTCTGTATCGATCATGGCATGCACACACGTTGTTGGAGGCCACTGGAGACAAATGAAAGTGTGGTTGTGTCTTTCCCCCACTTATCTCTTTGAGGACAGAAGCAAGTCGTGTTCCGCTTTTTTGGAGTCTGGACGTGTAGTTTTTTCGTTCCTGGTTTGGTGCCCCTTTTTTATCGTTTTCAAATGTGCAATAAACGCGAGTGAACCACTTCAAAATTTTAGTGTTCGGAGGTTTGCGATTTGCATTGCATCTAAATCTCTCGGAGTGCTAATCTCACAAAGTCACTAATATGTGCTTATATTAGGATAATTAACCCGAGTTTAATACTTTAATCATTAAACGATTTCGGGAGTTCGAAACTTCGAGAGACCTATAGTGCTGTGTTTGAAAACTTCCAGGAGGAAGATCTCCCAAATCCGATGTGGCATCTTGAATTCAACTGTTGACGTGTCATAGAAAGGAGGGTGACACATGTCACTTGAAATATTGCATATGTTAGCCCCAAATGTGCTGAAAATGGGTGCCACGTGTCTCGAATGATGGCTTCCATGTGTCAGTGCTAGATGAATGCCACATGTCTACTCTAGATGGATGGCACGTGTCAGCACCAGATGAGTGTCATGTGCTTTGGCACTTCGGGATTTGGGAGTTTTTGGATGTGCAGCGTGAAAATCTCCCGAATTAGTATGGTTCCGAAGTGACGTGTCTCAAAAGGAGAGTGACACATGTCACCCAGAAATGAGGAGATGACGCAACCAAATGACCTGAAATGAGTGTCTCGTGTCATGACTGATGGATGCCACATGTCTCCGACATTTCAACATTTCGGGGCTCCATGCTTGTCTTGAAGTAAAAGCTCCTGGATGAACTAACTTGCGAAGTGACATGGCAGTGAGGGCCTACTCTGACACTTCGGGGACCTGCTGCTTCAAAGCTCTAGCACTTCGAAGCTTTCAAGGATTTAACACTTCATCATTTGGAAACTTCAGAATATTTGAACCAATGGTAAGTTCAGACGCCCAAACGTCGAAGTCGTGGAGCCAATCCTATTAAACCCTGCGTGATTTTGAAGCTCTGAATGTGCGAGAACCATTGATTTGCATCGATTGTTGGATCTCCACCGTTGAATATTTGACTTGTTTGTTTGGATTAAATTGTAATCTTGAAATGGACTGCTTTGATTTTCTGCCTTTTTTCCGCGGAAGCTTACTGATCTTACAAAGGACTTGTGGACCAGGATGTCTCCTGTGCACACAAGAGACTTGGTGGACCTGTTGCATGCTCAATTAATGGAAAATATGATGACAAGTATTTCAAACTCAAGCCAAAACATGAAATCACCCTTCAAGAAAGAGAAAAAAGATGGTGAAAAATAAGTAAAGACGAGCTCCCACTAGATGTAACTTACCTCTGTTTTTGTTTTTCAAGCATGTATATCTTTGAATTTCAAAACAATAACTACACCCTAGTTCCTTTGTTGGGCTATGGAGTCTTTATGTAATCTGAAACTTAAAATTGCAGCTACACCTCAGTGCCTTTGTTGGGCTATGGAGTCTTATTGTTGATCTACACGCAAACTATTGAAAAAAACCAACATACTAAAAACAATATGTGAACTGAAAAATCAACTACTCGGACTAAGAGCTTATTCCCCTACTACCTACTCTATTCAGCTGAAAACCAAGTAATCATGTGTAATCGGATTTCCAGTGAAACCAAGACACCATTTGACTGAGAACCATAACTTTGTGCATGTCACTTTTTAGAATAATCCAAAGAGGATATGTCATATGAAAAAAAAAATTAGCAGGCATATCGTACTCACGGCTGCAAAATCTGATCATGCTAAAACTTACCACATTTGAGATTTTGGAAAAATAAGAATCCATCCATCTCACTATTGGATCTTGAAAATCATGAAAAACCTCCAACTGTTTGAGAGGAAAAAGTTGTTGTTGTGTGAGATCTGCATTATAAACAAGACTGAGCTGCTTCTGTCCTTGTTGAAACAACTCATGAAATTCATGTGATTCACAACCATAAAGGGCAGCAAAACACTCCTGATACTGCTCATCTTGTTGTTTGAAATGAATGGGTATATCTTCTGCATTGCTGATTTTTTCTTGTTCTAGCTCCATAATGTCATCTTCAGACTTATAGATTTCCTGTTGCTCGACAAGTTCAGAAGGGAGGGGAACAACTTGCTCGTGACCTTAAACATCACTTTCCTCATAGTTAATCAAATCTTTATGAGAAAATAGAACAACAGATGTATCATAACAACGACTAACTGAGGCACCTAGAATAATGGAAGATGTATCCAAAGCCTTGTTATCATCAATTTCATCACTAATGTAATTTCCAACATCATCTTTTTGAATAAAAGAATCAGAAGAAGACTCATATGTAACTCAATCTTCCTCCACTTCCTCAATGGAAAAATCCCTTTTATTTTCACTACTAGAAGAACTAATAAGTGACTGTCGAATATGAGATCCAAATTCTTCACAACAGTGTTCAAAAAGTAAATCAGCTAGAAAAACCCTTTTACAATGGTCACTGAATGCAAAATGGAACTATTCAAGGGAGGATATGCTACCAGAGAGAAATGATCAATACCACTCACGAGCATCTCCCTCTAATGAGTACATGAACATCTTCACTAATACATCCTCATGATGTATTCCCCATTGATGCATGAATTCATGAAACTAAAGAAAATGCTCAGCAGGGTTGTGATCTCTATGTTCTCTAAATCTAGGAAAGAAATCACCCCACTCATCTATAGTAGGAACAACATTTGGAAAACTAGGAACAACAGATAAAGTAATAAACATTTTCCCTGATTTGGCACCTTGTTTTTATTTTTTTCAAATGTGCAATAAACACGGGTGAACCACTTTGAAATTTCGGCGTTTGGAAGTTTTCTATTTGCGTTGCATCTAAATCTCTCGGAGTGTTAATCTCACAAAGTCACTAATCCGTGCTTATATTAGGATAATTAACCTAAGATTAATACTTTCATAATTAAAGTATTTCAGGAGTTCAGAACTTTGGGAGACCTGTAGTATTGCATTTGAAAACCTCCCAGAGGAAGATCTCTCGAATCCAACGTGGCAGCCTGCCATCAATTCCTGATGTGTCACAGAAAGGAGAGTGACACATGTCACTTGAAATGATGCATATGTCGGCCCCAAATGTGCCAAAAAAGGGTGCCACGTGTCTCGACTGATGGCTACCACGTGTCAGTTATAGATGAATGCCATATGTCAGCGGCAAATGGATTCCATGTGTCAACAGCAGATGGTTGCCACATGTCTTGGCGGATGAGTGCCATGTGCTTTGGCACTTCGGGCTTTAGGATTTTTTGGATGTGTGGTTGTTTTTGGATCTCCCAAAGTCGTATGGTCCCTAAGTGACATGTCTCAGAAGGAGAGTGACACATGTCACCTAAAAATGAGCGGATGACACAACCAAATGACCTGAAATGAGTGCCACATGTCATGACTGATGGACGCCACATGTCTCTGGCACTTCGGCATTTCAGGGCTCCATGATTGTATTGAATTAAAACCTCCAGGATGAACTAAGTCATGAAGTGACGTGGCAGTGAGGGTCCACTCCGACATTTCAGGGCTTTGGTACTTTGGGGACCTGCTACTTCGGAGCTCCAACACTTCGAAGCTTCAGAGGCTTCGAAACTTTGGAAGATTTGAACCAATGTAAAGTTCAGACACCTGAACGCCTAAGTCACAGAGTAAATCTTGTTAAACCCCGCGTGAGTTTGAGACTATGAATACATGAGATTTGTTGATCTGCATCGATTGTTGGATCTTGACCATTGAATATTTAACCTGTCTGTTTGGCTTAAATTCTAATCCCGAAATGGACTACTTTGATTTGTTGCATTTTTTTGCAGAATCTTACTGAGATTACAAAGGACTTGTTGGACCTGGATTTCCCTTATACACACAAAATACTGGGTGGACCTGTTGCATGCTCAATTAGTGGAAAATATGATGACAAGTATTTCAAACTCAAACCAGAACATGAAATCACCCTCCAAGAAAGAGAAAAAGATGGTGCAAAATAGTAAAGACGAGCAAGGGTCATGAAGCTTAGTGATTGAATAATAGAGAATAAGCTAAGCAAGCAACCACAAAACTCAGAATTGATGGATTTATAGGGTAAAGGAGGGAAAAGGGTAGGGGTGCATACCTAGGTTACAAAATCTCCCATGCAGGACTTCTGTGAAAGGTCAGCAACATACAAACAATTGACACAAGATTTGGAAAACCTAGAGCTTTCCAAGTAGAGGGGGACAAAATACTCGCGGAGGTTACCTTCTTAATGATATATCAGACACCCCTTATTTGAAAGGGTGTACAAGAAGGAATTTGATACCCCACAAGACCATCCTAGTCAAAGGGAACCTCTCTAAGACTTGAAGGGAGAGTACTCAGGGAGAGTAAAACCCTCTCTTGTTCAAAAGGTACAGGAATAGAAATGTTAATGACATGGTCAAAAGAATCCTTACTCCTCAAAACAGGAGCGATGTCAGGTGAATACTACATCGGTATGACTATTGTGTCAATCAAAGGAGTAATAAAATTTTGTGAAACCAAAGATGACTCTGAACCCGAAGGGTTATCAGACAAGGACTCCAATTCTTATACTACAACAATAGTAGTGCACAAGTGAGTTAAATGGCCTCCTTTGCAAGTCCTACAAAGGAACTTGGGCTTACATCCTATACATCGAGGCTTCTCAATCATATGAATTCCCCCAATATCACTCACAATGGTTGGTGACATGCTCTCAGCATGACCGACAGAGGATGGTGTTCCATCCTCCACATGATGTACACAGGTTGGAAAAGACTCTCCAACATGGTTGATAGAGGTTGGAGATGTGATGCCAGTGTGACTCATGGCGACTAGATTTGTGCCCCCAACAGGACTTGCAGCGACTGGTTATTGTCCTTCAACATGGCTTGCAGAGGTTGTCGACCAATATCCAACATGACAAGCAGAGGTTGGTGATATAATTCCAGTATGACTTGCAGTGACTGGACTGGTGGCGGTGGTTAGTTGTGAAATTTGAGACCAAGGTCCCAGAAAAGACTGGTTTTGAGAAAATGCAGGCCAGGAAGGATTCTATTCTACACCCTGTCCCTGCCTAACATAGTAGTATCCTCCTTCCAGTTGATCCAAAGAGGTTTGTAAAGGCATCATCATCGAAGCAGACGTTTGCAAAGAGAAAAATGCATGACATGGGTTACTTAGGTGAGGATATATATTGCCCCTAGACAAAGGGATTCCGTGAAGGGGGTAGCGTGTTCTATAAAAATGACTTCCCCCATATGAAATACCAAAGGATAAATGGAGGCCTACCATGCGAAGAGTGTTCGTAGGAACTGGCATAGCGGACTCTTGGCCCTTGACCAAATTTGAGGATCCTTGATGATGTTTGACCTATTTTGGGACTTCAACAAGCTGTTGAAGGCGGAGTACAAGTCAAAGTGGAGATCATGGGATATCGGCCCCTTGTTTAGGGATTTTTGGATTTTGGGCTTATGTAACAGGTATGGGGATGTCGGCCCATGGGTTTACCCATGTTTAGGCCCTTTTTGTAATGTATAAATATAAGTCTAGGCAATGTAAGAAAGGAGAGGATTGGTACCTAGCCAAAGTGCTGAGTGCAAATTGTAAATGCTTTGTGCATGCTATGTTGAGAACTTGCAGAGCTAAGTGCAAGTGACTGTGTAAAGGCTTTGTGACATAATCTAGCCCATGGAAGGAGGATCTAGCAAAGTGCGCATAGATCTCCTGTCCTATGTAGAGTAGGATCTTGTGGCTCTGTGCATGTAGAAGATTGACATAAGACAATAAAATATAATAAGAGTTGGTGGATGTATCCCCAGGCTGGAGGTGAACCATGTATATCCCGTGTTATGGTTGCTTGTGCATTATGGTTGTTTCATTGTTCATATGATTAATGCTTAGTGCACTAATGTATGCTTAGATGAATCTGATATGATAAGATTAGTGATGAATAATATGAATGAATGCTAGATCTAATCTATGTGAATGTGCTTAGTGCTTGAAATACTAGATTCGGGTGAATACTACGTTGATCTTTTGTTAGTGTTTACCTGCGCTGTAAATTAAGGCTGAATACTAATGGTCTATAACTGCTAAGTGTTATGTTAAGGTGTTACAATCACAGATCTATGTCCCATCTAGGGTTGCAGACATCTAAGTCCTGCAACCACCATTTCCTCTACCTTGGGTGAGACTGCATCTGCTTCGCAGGTGTTGCCAAAAGGGTCGATAGTTAGGGTTTTGTTGGTGCATTGTTGAAGTGTTGAACCCTGGTTCTTCCTCTGTGCCAACACAGATGAAGGATATATAGACAAGGTGTAATAAGTAGAATAACCACTCATTTGTTCACTTGCTCCTGGAAAATTGAAGCTAGGATTTGTTGATTATTTGGGTTGGTTTTCATTGATGTCAACCCTTGAAGAAAGTCCGGTAGCACAAAGGTTCGGATAATGGACCCAAGTTTGTTTGATGTATAATGGTATGATTTTTAATATATTTGAAGGTAATACTATTCTAGATTGATAGCACATTTCATTCCATTTTTGGTGGTATGTGGAACGTCATATAATTCCTCGCGGTTAGAGAGTTATGGCCATGTGAAGTTGGAGAACCCTCATGAGTCATCTAGAAGCCCCAAAAGGTCAAAGTAGTCAAAGTGGTTGCAAAGAAGAAATTATTTAAATA
>JZKD02S0913553.1:143823-154674 GCA_000966675.3 Picea glauca
TTAACCACTGAAAGGAGATCATGGATTATTCTGAGAATGGAGTACCATTGTTTAATGGTCATAATGGTTTAAAGTATGAGATGTGGAGTGGAAGGAAGAAAGTATTTTTACAGGCATAGGGTTATTATATTTGGCTATCAGTCGTTACAGGATATGATAGTTCAAAAAGGGCAAAGACTATAGCCAAGAAGGAATTGAAGAAGAATAACAAAATAACAATGGATTTCATTTGGTAAGGATTACCTAATCCGATAAGAGAAAAGGTTCGTAAATGTTCATTAGCCAAAGAACTTTGGGATAAGTTACATGACATATATTCTTCACCCATTGTAGATTCAGAAAATGCCAAATAAGATGCAGGTACATATCAAGAAGAGATATGTTCACCATGTCAATTAGATTCAGAAGATGAAGAGTACATAATCAATAGCGGTATGTTGTTTTGATTTAATTGTGAAAAATGCTGACATCTTGAAATAGAATGCCATGAAGGAAATGAGATAGAAAAACTAATTGAAAAAGAAGACAATTATGAAGCAGAATTGATTAGTTCTTTAGATGAACTAAGAAAATAAAGAAAATAAAAAAAGTCACTCAAGAAAGAATTGATGAAACAAAAGGAAAGTGTTCACATTTTTTAAAAATCCCAATAGGTCATCGAGAACTTAAGAACTTAGCTAGAAGAAGCCAGAAAGATCGAAGAAAATCTTGAATATCAAAAGCAGTATTTGGAAGCCAACTAATGAAATAAGGAAATAACTATTGACAAGGGATATATTGGCAGATCATCTTAAGTAAATAACTAACGATCTAAACCAACTTGAGGTAGAGTTTGGTCAAGAAGAGAAAGAACTTGAAGAAGAAATAATCACATTAAAAATCCAACTTGAAGAAGATAAAAGAACAGAAGAAGTCATGAAGTCTCAGATAATGAAGAAAGCAGAAGAGGTTGAGAAGATTGAAAAATAATTTGTTACTTTGAGAAGTAAAATCGTCAACATCAACAAGAACGTTGAAGAGACAGAAACATCCACATCAGTTATAGAGAATGAAGAGAAGCACTCTAGGTTTCTAGAAAAGAAGAATGAAGAAAATAGAAAGAGTTATGCAGAAGTACTCAAAGGAAGGAATCATGGTCAACCAGAATCCAAGAAAACTATTGAAGATACACCTTCAAGAAGACCATCCATGTTCAAGCCACAAAGAAGCTTCAATCATGATCATGATTAGTCAAGGTAGAAATTCAGAAGGACTACACCACAAAGAACATCATTCACTCCCAGGTATGCAAATTTATTTTATGGTCATTTCTTTTATTGTAATAATTTTGGACATAAGGTTGCAAATTGCAAGGATTATAAAAGAAATGTCCAAGAAAGAAATGCATATGTGGCCCCACGTAACATTGAATGTTACAAATGTCATAACTATGGACACATAGTTAGTGATTGTAGAAGCATGATCGATACTTCCATGAAAGAGAACATCGATATCGGATATAAGAAAGTATGGATAAGAAAACATGAAGAACAGGTGAACAAAGACGAATTCCCAGAGATCGCAAGATTGGCAATAAAACGAGATGAAGAAAATTCTATAGAGAAAAAGAAAGATGCCAGATACAAAAAGGTTTGGAAAATAACTGAAAGAAAATAAGGATAGGTAAATAAGGAACAGGTTCAGGAGATTGTGCTTTAATTAATTGTAGTGAAAGATGAATCCACAGACAGAAAGAAAGAAGTCATAGCTCAGAGAGATGATGAATCTACCAATGAATATGATAATGAATACACATTATAGAAGGAATTGTTCTGAGCCATCCAGATTAGAGACTCCCAGGTAATATGAATATTAAACAAGGGGAGTCTATGTGATAGTTGTGACGGACCAAAGAACCATCCTTCGAGCAGCTTGTAGAGTTTGAGTAGACAGATCCAGAGGAGTCAGTTAGCAATAGTACAATCAGTTGTAGTAGTAAAGACTTCATGATAGTATAGTGATAAATGGGTCAAAATTATGGACAGTTGTGCAATAGTGTCTTGGACAGTATGGACAGAGATGGATTAGTAATAACACTTAGCAGGTTTGGACAGATTTATGACATTGGATGAGAGCATGGATTCATATATTGGTTCAGAGTGGTTCAAACACAAAGGAACATTATCACAATGGATGATAATTAAACAGGAAATGGCTCGAACAATGCTAATGGATTCCAAAATGAGAGATTATATTTTGGACACATGCAGTCCATACAACAGTTCACATTCAAAACAGAGTAATTCTCAGAAAAAACAATGACAAAACTTCCTACGATCTATGGAAAGGAAGACTAGCAAATGTGAAGCACTTCAGAGTATTTGAAAGCAAATGCTCCATCAAAAGAGAAGATGGAAGAATGGGAAAGTTTGATTCTCGTGTGGACAAAGGAGTACCTGTTGGTTACTCAAGTACAAGGAAAGCATATAAGTGTTACAATATGAGATTGAACAAAGTTGTGGAAAACATCAATGTAACAATTAATGAAACAGGTGGACAAGAATCAAATGAAGAAGAAAATGAATCAATGGAACAACTTTACGAAGAAGAAGCAAAAGATGAAGAAGATCAGACAGAAGTAGAAGAGTAGGTTCATAAAGTGCCTCATTTTATCACAGAGTTTGTAGTTGGAGTAAAATATGGATGGAAGAAAGGAAAACTGGTGAAACTGAGACTATCCTACCACTGTCACCTCAATAGGATAGCTCTTTTTGTTTAGGGTGGCAGGCCTAGGGGAGACGTCCCCGGTGACTTGGGGTTTTGAGAAAGCAAAGGATTATGGTTAAGTGGAAATTTTCCCCCCCTCACAAGTCACCACCGATCAGAAATTTTGGCTAATCATCCAATAAGAGTAAAGATAACTGGAAATAGTAACCAAAAGTGTACGTGCCCGAGACAAAGAAACAAGAAAACTATACATGTGCAAGATCACTTGCTTGGTTAGTACTTCATATAATTATGGACTTCTAATATAAAGAAATTGATAAACAATATTGATGAAGAAACTCAACGATGTACAATAGAAATTATTACAATATATGTCACTTCACAATAAATGCTAAAGAAGCTTCACAATAAGCAATGACAATTTTATCATCAATGTAACAATATCAATACTAGAAGCAACACTTTAGCCAATCTTTCAATTGCTTTAAAGATACAATAAATGTTGCATGGATATGGTTATAACATGAGTAAATGAAGACAACAATAGGGTTAGTGAGTTTTAGTTCTAGCTAGGGTTAGAAGGAGTAAAATATTGTTGAAATTTTTGGAAGTTGTGATCAAGGTACTCAAACAATGAAGGTATTAGATCAATGCGTTATTAGGGAAAATGGAGTAAAAAAAGATGCAAATGTTGAAGGGCCGAAATGATAGTGATAGGGCTAAAGACAAGGGGTTTTTAATATTAAAGTGTTGCTAAGGCAAGGCTTCAATAATCAAACCCTGGGGGAAAAAGGCTCACTAAGGTGTAGAAACCCTAGGCCTTAGTTATTTTTCCTCCTTCTCTAGCTTAGAAGACAAGTTAAAACAGATAGCTTGAGTAATAATTAATAGGGCTAAAGAAAAGAGAGTTTGATGATGAAGTTTTGCTAAGGCAAGGCATCATCAATCAAACCCTAGGGGAAAACATCACACCAAAGTGTAGAAATCCTAGGCCTTAGTGCATTTTCCTCCTTCTTTAGCTCAATGTCAAGATAAAATGGCTAGCTTTGAAGAGTGGATGGTAGAGTGTTTCTATGGAAAGGCTCTAACATTTATCTTCAAAAAAAAAATGGTTCTTAGCATAACTTAGTAGGGACATGAAACAAGGAAACCAACATGTACTTGTTCCCCAGGGTTTAACCCAACAAATTTCATTAACATGCAAGTAAAAGATACCATAACCATTCAAGTAAAAGAAATATTGCAGAAATTCACTTACATCCACCAAGAATTCATATAGCCAAACCCTAGTTGTAAACCTTCCACCAAGAAAATGCCAAAATAGCCAAGAGAAAGCCTCCAACAAGTGCGCATCAAAATTTCAGCCAAAAACCTAAAGGAGGGCACAAAATTCAGACCTCACCAAGTGTGAGTGAAAGATGATGATTGAAATGAGAGTTTTAGCTTTCTACTTATACAGTATCAATGACCTTTATTAAAATTTAGGTCACCAAAAGGTCGACAAGGCCAAAATACAAAATAATATTGTTTTAAATTAAATGTCATAAATTAAACCCTAATAAATAAAAAAAAAAGATGGCATGCCCTTTCTAGGGCGACGTTAGCCCTTTTTAGGGAAAATGTGGCCTTTTGGAGAAAAATGTTAGCCCTCCTTGGGCTTCTCCAAGCTGCCACATGTGCCATAACTTCCACAACTGCCTCTTAAAACGTCCATAAATGTTGGATGACATCATAGGCATCATGGGTGACATCATGGGCCTCCCAAGGCCAATTTCCTAGTGGAGAGGGAACAACCCCCCTAGTGTTGGTTGTGGAGCATGATTATCTTCCAAATTCAGAGGTCTTTATTTTCAGCCATGTTTATACCCCATGAAGATTTTACACCCTAGAAGAATGTAAACTCTTCCACACGGGGGAGTGAAGAGGGGGTTTACCCCCTCTACAGTGTCCTAGGTCAAGCGGGCCCCCAGCATGGGTTCGGGGGAGAAGCCCCAGAAGGAAAAATTTCCTTGTAAATGTATATTGTAATTTCATTGTAAATCTGGACCGTTCATTATAAGGTCGCAGATCTAACGGTAGAAACTATATTAGGGTTTTTTTTCCCTAGAAGGCAACCCTCTTTTATGAGGGAAATGTATTTTGGCTAAGGAGGAGAGCGAATATTGTATTTTGAGATAGGAGACTATGAGAGAACAAAGAGGAAGTTGCAACGGGCTTGTTGCAAGTTGTATCCCTTCATTTGTCGGATAATAATAAAGGAAAGACCTAGAAATTTCTCTGGTGGACGTAGCCCACACTAGATGAACCACATATATATGTGTCTCTATTGTATTGTGTATCTTCTATGTTTTATTTCCACATTTTTTTTATTGTATTGCTCTACAATCTTGTTTTTCTAACAACTGGTATCAAAGCGAAAGGTAACTTGCAGGAAAAGAGGGTTCCTGGTTTGAGTGGGAGCAATGTCGGAAGATGGAAATTTTAGGGTCGAAAAATTTAACGGCCAAAACTACCAGTTATGGAAGATGCAGATGAAAGATTATTTATATCAGAAGGATCTATTCCTACCATTGGGAAGAATAGCAAAGAAACTGACTGCTATGAAGGATGAAGAATGAGAGATTCTTGACAGAAAGGCTCTAGGAATGATACGACTGAGCCTGGAAACGTCGGTGGCTTTCAATATTTCGAAAGAAAATACAACAAAGGGTTTGATGGACGCATTGGCTAAATTGTATGAAAAAACCTCAGTGTCCAAAAAGGTATTTCTAATGAAGAGATTATTTAATATGAAGATGTCAGAAGGTGCGTCTGTTGCAGATCATTTAAATGAATTTAATACGGTTACTAATCAACTACGTTTTGTAAAAGTGGACTTTGATGATGAGGTCGGGGCTCTTCTAATCTTGTGCTCATTGCTAGAAAGTTGGAACAACTTGGTCATGGATGTAAGTAACTCTGTATCTGGTTCAAGTAATTTAAAATTTGATGTTGTTGTTGGTGTTATCCTTTAGTGAGTGAATGCGACGGAAAATCACAGGTGAGACATTAGGTAATGCGTTGAACATGCAGAACAAGGGAAGACAAAAGGATAGAGGAAAGGTCTCAGGGAACCAAAAGAATTCTAGGAAGGGAAGATCCAAATCTAGACATGGAAAGATAGAGTGCTAGAATTGTGGGAAGAAAGGACATTTGAAGAAATACTGCAGAGCTCCAAAGAAACAAAGAGATGGACAGCAGGAGAGAAATCAGGAAGCAAATGCAACAGGTGATGTGTTACAAGATGCTTTGATTCTTTTTGTAGATAATATTTATGAGTCTTGGGTGGTAGATTCAAAGGCTTCATTTCATGTCACACCCCATAGGAAACATTTTCTAGATTATGTTCAAGGTGATTTTGGACAGGTTCATTTGGGTGATGATGCACCATGCAAAATTGTTGGAATGGGAAAGGTAAAAATGAAGCAAAGAAATGGAAACCAATGGTTTTTGAAAGAGGTAAGACATGTTCCATATCTAAGGAAAATTCTAATTTCAACAGGACAGTTGGCAAGTGAAGGTTGTATATCCATATTTACAAATAAGACGTGGAAGGTCATCAAAGGATCATTGGTGATAGAAAAAGGAGAGAAGGTAGGTACATTGTATTTATGTATTGGTAGTACTGACTCTTCTATCTCTTTAGCTTCTATAGGAGTGGATAAAACATTGTGGCATCATAGGTTTGGACACATGAGTGAGAAGGGGATGCAGATACTTCACAAAATAAATTTGTTGCCAGATATTAAACAAATTTATTTGGACTTATGTGAGCATTGTGTTTATGGAAAACATAAGAGTCATATTTCTCAGAATCAGAAAAGAAAATAAGAGTGAAAGGTTAGAGCTTGTACATACAGATGTATGGGGACCATATCAAGTATCATCTCTTGGTGTCTCTCGTTACTATGTTACTTTTATTGATGATGAAACTAGAAAAACTTGGGTTTATTGCATTCGACAAAAATCTGATGTTTTTGATACTTTTAAGAAATGGAAAGCTTTGGTTGAGAATGAGACAAGAAAATTTTGAAGTGTCTCAGATCAAATAACGGAGGTGAATATTGCAGCAAGGAGTTTGATGATTATTATTCATACCATGGGATTCATAGAGAGAAGACAACTCCAAGAACACCACAAGAAAATGGTGTGTCAGAAAGGATGAACAGGATAATCATGGAGCGTGCAAGGAGTATGAGATTGCATGCTGGTTTTCCCTTACAGTTATGGGTAGATGTTGTAGATACTTCTATTTACTTAATAAACAGAGGGCCTTCAAGTTCTTTGGATGGTAGAATTCCAGAGGAAGAATGGATAGAAAAAAAAATGTAAACTATTCTTTTTTGAAGACTTTCAGTTGTGAAGCATTTGTTCATATTGATAAAGAAAATAGAACAAAGCTTGAGGCAAAATCCAAGAAGTGTACCTTTATTGGATACAGTGTTAATGATTTTGGTTATCGCTTATGGGATTATGAAAATAAAAAAATCATTAAGAGTAGAGATGTCATATTCAATGATAAGATCATGTACAAAGATCAGTTGCAAGGAAAGAAACAAGAAAAAGAAAATCAGAATACAAAGTGCTTGATGAGATCACTGGAAAATAAATTCCAAAGGAACCAGAAAATCAAAATGTACAACAACAGGAGCAACAGGTACCTCAAACTCCTACAAGTGTAGTTAGAAGATCTACCAGGTTAAGCATACCCCCTGAACGATACTTTCCTTCATTGTATTATTTATTGTTGACTGATTCTGGTGAACCAGAATGTTATGAAGAGGCAATGCATGTAGACACCAAAAAGAAGTGGGAGCAAGGCATCAAGGAGGAAATGGATTCCTTGGTAAATAAATAGACTTGGGACTTAGTTCAGTTGCCTGCAGGAAAAAGAGCATTGCAGAATAAATGGGTTTACAAGTTGAAGGAAGAAGATGGAGGAGAAAAGTGGTACAAGGCTAGACTTGTTGTAAAGGGGTTTGCACAAAAGAAAGGTATAGATTTTGATGAAATATTTTCTCCTGTTGTTGAAATGACTTCAATTAGGACTATTTTGAGTCTCGTGGCAGTAGAAGATTTGCATCTTGAACAGTTAGATTTAAAAATAGCTTTTCTCCATGGGGATTTGGAGGACAAGATTTATATGCAACAACCACAGGGGTATGAGTTCAAAGTGAAGGAGAATTTGGTATGCAGGTTGAAGAAGAGCTTGTATCACCTAAATAAATCTCCAAGGCAGTGGTATTTGAAGTTTGACAGGTTTATGAGAGAACAGGGTTATAGTAGATGTCATTTTGATCACTGTGTTTATTTTAAAAAGATAGAAAATGGAAGCTATATTATCTTGCTATTATATGTAGATGACATGCTTGTTGCAGGGTATAATATACATGATATAAATGTTCTCATGAAGAAATTAGCTAATTCATTTTTGATGAAGGATTTGGGTGTTGCAAAGAAAATCCTTGGTATGAGAATAACAAGAGACAAGAAAAATTGCAAATTGACATTGTCTCAGGGTGAGTACATAGAGAAGGTGTTGGAAAGGTTCAGAATGCAGAATGCAAAACCAGTTAGTACACCTTTGGCCAGCCATTTCAAATTAACTAAGGAAATGTGTCCCAAGACACAGGAGGAGATAGAATACATGTCCAGGGCCCCTTATTCATCAGCAGTTGGCAGCTTGATGTATGTGATGGTTTGTACAAGACCATATGTTGCACATGCAGTGGGAGTTGTGAGCAGGTATATGAACAATCCAGGTAAAGAACATTGGGAGACATTAAAGTGGATTCTTAGGTATTTGAGAGGTACTGCTACTCATGCATTATGTTTTGGAGGTTCATACATTGTTCTACAGGGATATGTTGATTTAGATATGGCAGGTGATAAAGATAGCAGAAGGAGCACAACAGGGTATGTTTTTACTATAGGTGGAACAACAGTAAGTTGGATTTTGAAACTACAAAATGTTTTTGCACTTTCAACAACAGAAGCAGAGTATGTTGCTGCTACAGAGGCTAGTAAAGAAATTATTTGGTTACAGAGGTTTATGGAGGAATTGGGAAAGAAGCAAGAGAATAGCAAGTTGTACTGTGATAGTGAGAGTGCCATTCATATTGAAAATAAATCATCCTTCCATTTGAATACTAAGAATATACAACTGATGTACCATTTCATATGATCTGTCTTGGAAGATGGAAATTTGAAGTTGGAAAAGATACACACTAGCCAGAATCCTACAGACATGTTAACAAAGGGAGTAACCAAGGATAAACTGAGTTCTTCCTCAGTTTCAGTTGGTCTTCAAGCATGAAGGTTAATATGAGAAATTTTCCAGGTCCATGAAGGTTCATAGTCCAGTAGATACAACAACGATGGAGTTGTTGAGATTAGTCTCCAAGTGGGAGATTGTTGGTTGTGGAGCCTGATTATCTTCCATATTCAGAGATCTTTCTTTTCAGTCGTATTTATACCCCATGAAGACTTTACACCCCAGAATAATGTACACTCTTCCAAGCGGGGGAGTGTAGAGGGGGGTTACCCCCTCTGTGGGGTCCAGGAGCAAGTGGCCCCCCGGAGGAAAAATTGCCTTGTAAATGTATATTGTAATTTCATTGTAAATCTAGACTGTTCATTACAAGGTCACAAATCTAATGATAGAAATTATATTATGGTTTTTTTTCCCTAGAAGGAAACCCTCTTTTATGAGGGAAATGTATTGTGGCTAAGGAGGAGAGCAAATATTGTATTCTGAGATAGGATACTGTGAGAGAATGAAGAGGAAGTTACAACGCGTTTGTTGTAGGTTGTATCCCTTCATTTGTTGGATAATAATGAAGGAAGGACCTGGAAATTTCTCTAGTGGACGTAGCCCACACTTGGTGAACCACGTATATCTGTGTGTCTATTGTATTATGTATATTCTATGTTTTATTTCCAAATTTGTTATATTTTATTGCTCCACGATCTTGTTTTTCTAACACCTAGGTGAGGCTCTGTCAAGTTGCCTCTGTGGAACGTCCTCCACTTATCTAGTGAAAACCCCTTTGTCCTATCTCTTCCCCCTGCTGAGGTCTTAGCATCCATCTGGTGGGCTCTTCAGCCCCATTGAGGTCCAAACTAATCATCTCCCCATGTGTACCTATCCAATGTGGTACATGTTCGTCGAGTATGATCATGCACATCAACATATACGCCATCCATGGGCTCATAAGTCACAGGGATCATAGCAATGTCAATCATGTCCAATCATCAATTTTAT
The DNA here is from genome assembly GCA_000966675.3 of Picea glauca. Taxonomy (NCBI): domain Eukaryota; kingdom Viridiplantae; phylum Streptophyta; class Pinopsida; order Pinales; family Pinaceae; genus Picea; species Picea glauca. The sequence continues at coordinate 153,833 of JZKD02S0913553.1, forward strand.
TAAACATGTGCATAAAACCCTTTTTACTCATTCAAGTGCTCAAAGAAATTATAAACATATGCAAGGCATGTTTGGAGGAAGTGATAGGGTGTCCTATTGGGCTAGTGTCCACTGGATGTGGGATGTTTCCAGAAGAAATCAAATCCAAATCATGTTAATGGATGAGGTGGATAAGGGATGTCCTGACAAGGGGTGTAGTGATAGCAAGAAAATGCAAGGCTTACCTGTGGGTGCCTTTGTAGAAGGTGAGTTGCACCTGTCCTGGATGCAAATGTTTCCAAACCCATTCATTCCTTTTGTTCTTTATTCTTTATTGATTTTTTATTTAAAGAAGATAATTAGGGGACACTACCCTAGTTTGGTGACCAGTGGTGGAAATGTTACCCAGAAGCACTTTCACAGAAATGAGAAGTTTGGCTCGTGATGAGACCCCCTTTCTCTTGGCTATGCCACCAAGAGCCACTACCCTAGCGTGGTAACCAGTTGCTAGTAGTGTCTTACCACTAGGTTCCCATGGACCTAATAGGTTGGCTTGTGATGAGACCCCCTATCCTCTAACTAGGTCTTGTTTTACTATTTTTATGGGTCCCTCTTGTTTCTTGCTCAGAATATTTTTACTACTTTCTCGAGGATCCTTGGGCTAATCATCTCGAAGTTTTATTTTTAGGATTTTATCTTTTTCCAACTGATTTTACCTTATGGGCCTTTAGCCCCTTCTTCCCACAAGGTGATGCAGGAGCATCTACACATCCTCAAGCGAGCCAGCGCGCACGGAGAAAGAACCTGCAGCTGGACAGTGCCAGCACACACGTTTTGAAATGCTTTGGAGACTGTTGCGCCGT
>JZKD02S0913553.1:168559-187790 GCA_000966675.3 Picea glauca
AACATTACTAATCTAAATTACAACTAATGGCCTAAAACCGACATAAATAAAATAACATTACTAATCTAATATGCCCCAATTAAGTGGTAATGAGCCAATATTAGGGCTTAACAGAGGTCCCTAAAGGAAAAATCCATTGCTCTCTGGAAAGTAGCACCGGCATTCATAAGACCAGACGGAATTCGCAAACACATAAATGTTCCCCAAGGTGTAGTAAATGCTGTTTTAAGCTGGTCCTCTCTTTTAAGAAAGACTTGGTTGTATCCAGAGAATCCATCCAGCATGGACATCATCCCAGTCCCTATAACCCTTTGTAGTAAATGTTCCATGTTTGGAAGGGGATAGTTGTCTTTCAAGGATGATTGGTTGAGGTTTCGGAAATCAACACACAAACGTATATCACCAGTTTTCTTCTAGACGACTACCAAATTCGACATCCATGAGGAATATTTGATGGGAGCTATGATACCATCATCCACCATCTTTTGGAGTTTCTTTTGTATTTGGCTTGCTAGTTTTGGATTGATGTGCCTTAGTTTTTGTTGGAAAGGTTTGGCTCCTTCTGTCAGAGGTATAGCATGTTGGATGACATCACCCCTATAGGATTTTAATTCATCGTAATTACAAGTGAAAGTGTCTTTGAATTCTCTAATGAGGTCCATAATTTCCACCCTTTCCTTCTCAGTGGTTCCTTTTCCTATTTTGACCATCCTTAGATCCATTTCTGTAGTGATGTTGAATTCTAGGGCTTCACCTGCTTGTTTTCTAGGATTCTTTATTTTGAAGACGTTGTGTCTATCAAAGAGGTCTTCTAAAGGAATACATCCCTTAAGCAAGGTGTTATTTTGAAGGTTCACGATCTCGAAGCGCATGGAATCAGCCAGGAAGTTTATTTTTGAATCGATGAATTCTTTTCTATTTTCCATGAACCTAATGATTTGGTCATCATCTTCAAAGACTTGCCAATGTTCCAAATTATCTGGGATATAAGGTCTAAAAACGAATTCCATTTTTTATAGGTCTCAGAGTGGACCATCACAAGGTTGAAAGGTAGAGGCAGAAATAGCCAAGGCATAAACCACATGGTTTTCTTCTTGGGGAATAGCTTCGATTGGTACTATCTTGAAAGAATTTGAAATGGATTGTGCAAGGTCACAGTACCTCTTCAACTTTTCGTTTTTGGTAGAAAATATTTTCAACACTTGTGATACTATGAGGTTCAAGTTCCCTTTTACCTTTAAGTACTCAATACCTTTATCAATTTCCAAGTTGATACCTAGGATCAATGCTTCGTACTCAACAACGTTGTTTCTACATTTATATTCAAGTCAATAGGAGTAGTAGAAGGTTTCACAGGAAGGGGTTTTCAAAAAACTCCCTACCCTTGACCCAGAACTCGAGTGAGATCCATCAAACTCTAGATTCCAAATTCCCTCAGGTGTTTTGGTAGTATTATCCCCAAAACTTCCTCCTTGGATGAACCAATTATCAATGACATTGTTAGTACACAAGAGTTGATCATCTGGTTCATCGAAGTTCTCAATTAAGGATTCTACGAGGGGTTTTTTGTGGAGGGTGAAGAATCCTCCTTTAGGGTGAGGTATGACTATCTTGGACCCTTAGTCTTGAAAGCTTCCAGTCAAGTGTTCTAAAGGCCTTTTTGGAATATGATGCCCCAATTTCTCAAATCATCTATCACCATTACATATATAGTAAAAGGAGCACTAGGGCAAGAGTCAAAGGTAAAGTTCAAATCCTTTATAATTTTTTTTGCAAAACCTCCCTGTGTGTTTGGTTGTGAAAGTTTCAGGCCTAACTGATGCATGACCCTTTCATTCATGATGTTGGTTGTAGTGCTTGGGTCACAGAAAAAATTGTGGAGGAGGGATTCATTGAATTGGAGAGTGACGTAAAAAGGTGTAACCTCCCCATACTTTGGTCCAATTCTTTCTACTTGGTGGACAAAAGGAGAAAATTCTTCAAGAAGATCATCTTTGTAAATTTTTGGTAGGGAAACTTCAATATTTTCATTCTTTTGTGGAAGGAAAATGATTTGAAAGGTTTCTACTTCTTTGGGAGGTTCCTTTTGCTAAGACAACAAGGGAACATTTTGTATGTTGGTAGGAGAAGTGGTCCACTTCCTCTTGGGAACCATGGGTTTCACTTCAAAGATATCGAGGAGGTTAGGTTCAATTTATGCAATGCATTAATCACTTGATCTCTAGGTGTAACAATCCCCTTGACCATCCTGAGGTCGGGGTACGCCACTCCAGATCAACCACTCATGATCTGACGCCAGTCAGTAACATTCCCATCCATTAGGCCAGGAACATGCTACTCTAGGGAACACTTTCGTTCCCATACTATGGAACATACAATAACATACCTAGTAGCCAACTAAGCAATGCCACCTAAATTTACTCTTTCGACTGCATGCAACTAAAACATATACATACAACATGCTCATGGAATCTTTACATCTAAACATAAACAAACCATTACTTTCTGTAACATATGACTTTTATATTAAAATAATAGTAATTACCAATATGCCTCAATTACAGGAAATTACCCATAAGCACACAAGCAATCATAGTCACATATATGTTAAATTGTAACATAGGCATGTAATTAACAAAACAACATATCCATATATCATACAGTTGGTACTTATCTTAGAAAGACTATCACCAACTGCTTACATACCGTCCACAAAACTCCCAGCCATAGATTGCACTATTCATCACTCTCAATAGAGAATCACCCCCGAGCTGGGACTGAACTCCACCCAGGGTAAAGGGATTCCTATCTAGGCTAAGGCTCATGGACAACAAAAAAGACTCTGTCTCAGGTGCTTACTCAACTAACAGCCTACAACCTTTCATTCCCCACATGCCTGTCCCACCCAAGGAAGTCTGCCCCTTCTCTGCTCAACAGTCCCTCGACTGCCCCACTTCCCTTCCAGGGCTTCAACAACAGGCCAGACCGAAAGTCTCAGAGCATTGTAGCTGCAGTTTAGCACCTATAGAAATCAATCCCCAGCAATTCTCTCGCTCAAAGAACTGCTCATGGGCCTGACAACCTGCTTCTTCAATCCCGCTCCAAGCTAACCAGGTACACCAACCAAAAGGGACGGGGAAACAGGTTTCGGAAAGGTGGAATGGATGTATCAAGGATAATGAAATGTAGGAGTGAAATGGTCATGGAGTCATTGACTAGATAACTGAGTGGGTTTTGGGGATCACTATGAACTCTTTGTCAAACGATGGTTAGCCTCTCCTACTAGTTTCCCCCCTTTCCCCCTTTGTAACTCTCTCTGTAAAAACCCCCCTTGAGCTAAGTTTCCCCACGATATGAATGCATGTCCCCAACTTGACACTTGTCATATCAGAAGTTACTTTTGTCCACTTGTCCCCAACTTTAGAACTTAGGATAAACTAATTATCCATACTTTATGTTTTAGGAAATATTAATGTAATATTCCCTTGACTTTTGGCCCTCCCTTTCCCTAACTGGTGAAGTTAAGTCCCCCATCTCTTTATCGTGGTCGGTCTGTGTGTAGTGATTTATTTTATATTAATCATGAGTTCATGTACAAAGTAGGCGCATTGGCCCTTTAACATCTAGGCGCGCTGGCCTAATTCCAAGACATAAACATTTCGGCTTATAATACTGGCTCACCAGCCTATAATGCATATTATATACACAAAGTTTCGTTGACCTTAATATTGCGCACACTTAGTTACTGCATGTTGAATCCTCTATCTTTAAGGTTGTGCGGACCTTAGTTACTATGCGCAGTATTCAGAAATGTGCACATTACATCCCTTTACTTCTCAGTATATGCACGCACCATGCCATGAAAGGTGTATTACAAAATGATGTCTAAACAACTCACTAGATTAAATATACTTGTATTTATATTTACATTTGGGTTCGATCGAGGGATATTACAATCCCCTCCCCTTATTTATGCACTGTCCTCAATGCATCATATACCCATATACAACAAAATTCTCAAAATTATTCAAAAAGATGCGGGTATTCTATCTGCATTGCATCCTCATGCTCCCAAGTAGTGTCTTCAGGTCCGTACCAGGTCCATTAGACCTTTACAAGCCCTATGGATCGATTCCAGAGTTGTTTGATTTTTTGATCCAGGATGCACACCGGATGCACTTGGAAAGCGCCTTCTTGCTCCACCTGAATAACATTCCAATCAATAACATGATTATCATCGGGTATATATTTCTTTAGCAATGATACATGGGAGACATTATGAACAAACATAGATGCAGGTAATGCAATCATATAAGCAACTGGACCAGTCCTCTCTAGGATTTCAAATGGTCCACAAAATCTGGCTGCTAACTTGGTGCAGCTTCCCAGCGTCAGGGAGCTCCTGTTATCTTTCACTTTCAAGAAAACATGATCACCCACTTTGAATTCTCTGTGGATTATGTTTTTATCAGCATAGATTTTCTGTCTATCTTGGGAAGCTTTCAAATTATGCTTAATTTTTAACATTTGGTCCTCCATCTCCTTGAGCAATGTTGGCCCGACTATTGTTCTATCAGCTAGATTATCCTAGATTACTGGAGTGTTGCACCTTCTACCGTAAAGTGCTTCAAATGGGCTCATTTTCAATGATGCCTAATACCCATTATTGTAAGCGAATTCTACCAAGTGTAGGTAGTCTTCCCATTTCGATGGTTTTTCCATCACATACATTCTCAACATATCTTCTATCACCCTATTCACTCTTTCTGTCTGTCCATCAGACTCGGGATGATAAGCTATACTAAAGTTCAGATTCGTTTTGAATCCTTTGAACCATCCTTTCTAGAAATTCGAGGTGAATTTTATGTCTCTGTTAGACACAATCATTTTAGGAATTCCGTGCAATCGTGCCACTTCCCTCATGAAAATATCAACAACATTTGTTCCTTTGTGAGTAGTTTTTAGTGGAATAAAATGGGCAAATTTTGTAAGTTTGTCCACCACTACCATAATCGAATCATGTAGCTTGCCTGTTCTGGGAAATCCCGTAATAAAATCCATTGTCACCACTTCCCACTTCCATTCAGCAATGGGCAAAGGTTGTAGCAATCTTGTTGGGTGTCTATGCTCTGTTTTAACTTTGTGGCATTCCATACACCTAGCGATGTATTCTGCAATTTATTTCTTCATAACTGGCCAAAAGTATTGACTCTTGACCGTTGTTATAGTTTTCTAATATCCAGGGTGTCCTGCATAAGGAGCATTATGCATCTCATGCAAAATTATACGTTTCAAGTCCTGGACATTTGGTACAAATTTTTTTTTCTTGTGCAACAGTATTCCATCCACTCCCAACTTATAAATATCCATATTCTGTGGTGTCTTACCTTCCTGTAGCATTGCTACCAATTCTTTGTACTGCAGATCTGTAATTGTAGCCTCTAGAATTTTTCTTTTAATATCAATCTGGTACATGTTGATGGTTGTAGCACGTATTTCATGCACCCTCCTACTGAGTGCATCAGCCACTTTATTTTCTTTCCCTTTGATATGTCTTATATCAAAGTCATATTCTCTTAGAAATTCTAACCATCTTCTTTGTATAGCATTTATATTTGTCTAATCAAATAAATATTTCAAACCATTTTGGTCTGTTCTTAGCTCAAACATCTTTCCCATGAGGTAGTGTCTCCATTTCCTCAGGGCATGCACTATGGCTGCCAACTCCAAATCATGAGTGGCATAGTTTCTTTCATGCTCCTTCAACTTCCTTGATTCATAACATATCACAAATCCATCTTGACTGAGGACTCCACCCAGTCCTTCATTACATGCATCTGTTCATACAATAAAATCTTCATTTGGGTTTGTGATCATTAGTATTGGAGCACTTGTCAATAATTGTTTCAAATGTTGGAAACTCCTTTCACAGTCCGTCGTCCACTAAAACTTCATACCTTTCCTTTGCAAGGAAGTGATTGGGTGTGCTATCTTCGAGAATCCTCCAATGAATCTTCTGTAGTAGCCTGCAAGGCCCATGAAAGATCTGACCTCTGTAACATTCTTTGGTGCTGACCATTCTCTAATGGCTGCTACCTTCTCAGGGTCCACTGCTATCCTATCTTTTGAGATGATATGCCACAAATAATGAATTTGTTTCTGATAAAATGAGCACTTGCTCAATTTGGCATACAACTTATGTTCCCTTAATACTTGCAACACCATCCTCAAATGATGTTCATGCTCTTCCTCTAACTTGGAATATATAAGAATGTCATCCAAAAAGACAATGAAAAACTTGTCCAAATACTCTCGGAAAACACCATTCATTAAGCACATGAAAACAACTGGTGCATTTCACAATCCAAACAGTACCACCGTGAACTCATAATGACCATACCTTGTCCCGAAGGCGGTCTTGCTAATATCTTCTTCTTTAATTCTTACCTGATGGTATCCTAATCTGAGATCTATCTTTGAAAATATCCTTGCATCCTTTAATTGATCGAAGAGGTCATCAATCCTTGGTAGAGAATATTTGTTCTTAACAATCACTTTATTTAATTGTTTGAAGTCAATGCACAATCTTAACGTTCCATCTTTCATTTTCACAAACAAGACTGGGGCACCCCAAGGTGATACACTTGGGCGTATATACCCCTTTTTCAGAAGTTCTTCAAGATGCATTTGCAACTCCTTCAATTCTAGTGTACTCATCTTGTATGGAGTCTTTGATACTGGCACTGCTCCAGGCATCAAATCTATAGAGAAATCAATGTCTCTCCTTGGGGGTAGTCCTAGTACATCCTTGAATACATCTTCAAACTATTTCAAGACTGCATAATTCTCCAAATTTGGCACCTTGTCTATAGGTGTCTCCTTCATATGAGCTGCAAATATTTGACATCGTCTTCTATAACATTTCTTCAGCTGTAATGCTAAAACTTCTCTAACGATTATTGCCCTGGGAATTCCTTGCACTTTCCTTTGGTTCCCTTCTTCATCCAAGAAAGTGAATTCTTTGTTATGACAATCCAATAGAGCATGATTTGGGTCCAACCAATCCATCCCAATTAAACAGTCATAGGAACCTAAGGGTAAGATGTTCAAATCTGCCCTAGTATTTAGTCCATTCATGTCTATGAGGCAGGACTTAACCATCTCATTAACTTTTCTTATGGCTCCTATATCCAGTTGCACCAACCAGGATTTCCCATGCTTGCTTCTTGGTAAACGAAAAATTTCCACCATCTTTGGGTCTATATAACTATGGCTAGCTCTTGAATCAATTAAAATAGAAAGGGTTTGGTTGTTGATCATACCTTCCACTTAAATCATGTGGGACTGATACTTTGCTTGCTTGTTGTCCAGGGCTACATGAATCCTTGGCACATTTCTGCCCATGTCCTCTACTATCTCAGCTCATTGTACATTGTGAACAGTCCTACCTTTTTCGCCTCTGTGAGGACAATCTCTGAACCTATGGTCTCCTTTACAACCCCAACATTGCATAGGTGGTTGTCTTGGCCCTTGACTCCCTGTGTCAATCACTCTAATTTCCTTATGTGTTTGTTTCCATCATGGATTATTTCTGAAGAATGGTGGCTTAGCTCCCTTCTTCCTCTGATCCATCTTGAATTTCTTATTGTCTTCCCAAGCCTTTTGGAAAGCTTGTCTTGCTTTTGGCTGGTCATATAAGAATTTAGCTCTCCTTATGGTCTCTTCTAATGTCTTGGGATCATCATACTGTATTTTTTCATTGATGAATGACGGTAATCCACTTAAGTACCATTGAATCTTGACTGTCTCATCCTTAATGAAAGAGACATACTTAACAGTTCCAGAAACCTTCTCTCATATTCATCTATGGTCATACTTCCAAGCTTAAGTTCAAAGAACTCTTTCATTTTCTTGTCATAGTATCTCTTGGTCAAGTACTTCTTCTCAAAATACTTCTTGAATTCTCTCCAACTAACACGTTTCTCGACAATGTGTTGTACCTGCACAAGTTGATCCCACCACATGGAGGCCTTTCCTTTGAGTTGATAGATAGCAATTCTACCTTCATCATAAGAATAATAATTATGCAATTGAAAATAATTCCTAATGCCTAGAAACCATGTTTCGGCATCTTCATCCTTATTGTGCTCACCATTAAATGTAGGAGGTTTGATTTTGTTCATTTCTCCTCGCAGCTCATCCACCCCAGATCTCTTATACCTTCTGACAGGGGATAGAATTGAGTTGTTCCCTGCTCTCTTATGGGAATGCCTATGGGAATGATGGTGATGCCTACTAGCACTTTTTACTTCTCTCTTCTCCTCTGAATATTTGTGACTCTCAAATCTACTTGAGTTACTCTCCTTAGCCAATTTCTTCTCTATTTTGTTCAAACCTTCCAATAGTTTCATGTTGAAGTTGTCCTGCTGCTCTTTGGCTTTCATAAGCCTTTCATTATCAGCTTTATGGCTTTAGACATCCTTCTGCAAATTCTTAATGGTCTCAGCCATATTCATATCTTCATTCCTTTCTTCTCCATGTCCATTGGAGTTCGTTCCTTCCATGCCCAAATGGACATCCATCCCTCTGCTCTTCTCTGGAAGACTATAATTCTCCTATGCCTCTTCCATTCCTACAGAATCTGCACTGGTCTATCCTAACTGAGTTGTTAATTCTGCAAAATGTGCAGCCATCAAAACTAATCAGACTAACCAATCATCAATTCATGAGAATATGCACCATTTCGATTCAACATACACATCAACATTATCACTCCCAGTTTTCTGGTGTTATCACCATGACAATTCTAGATAAGACCCAAGTCTCGAGAACACTAACACGCAGTTCCTTCCGAGATACACTTGCGCAAGAAGGTGGTTTTTTCAAAACCACTTTCTCCAGGACGCAATGTTACATGTCCCAATCATGTCAAATCCACCACTCGTCAGCTGAACACTGCCATGTAATGAACTCAAAAGCTAATCATTCGAAATGGATTGGAAAAGCATGGAAACCCAACGCTCTTTGTACGTAATTTGTTTGCACTTCATAAATGGAGTTCTATAAGTACCACTCCCCAAATATGAAGATATCTACGTATCCATAACCATAGTAATCTTCAAGCTTCTCGACTTCCTTCTCTCTGTAAAGACACATTTCGGTATCCCCAACCTAAGATACATGGACAAAGCTAAGTTGAGTGAGACTGGTTATTCGAGCAACATGCTAGGATTTCCTGCGAATAAGGAGGAAAGGGTCCTCGCGCACCTTATATAAACTAAGTTCCACACAGAGCCGTTTATAGAATCATGATTGGAAGTCAGGTTGAATCCCATTATAAAGGATTTAGTCATCAACAGACCAGTCGCTAAGAAGAAAAGGAGTAAGCGGCATAAGAAGGAGGAATCTACAGTTGAAGAGACTGAAAGTGTTGGAGAAAATCAACCAGTCTAGTTAGACTCTTCTTTAAAGGCAGAGATCGCAAAGATGAAGTAAGTCTTCAACTAAGATAAGCATGTCTCAACGAATTTTGAACAACCGGTAGCGGAGTTAAAGAGTACAAGATATGATAGGCCTGTTCTTCAACGACCCTTTTTACAATAAGCTAACTGTTGTCATCACCCTTTTGTAATTTTGTAATTATTATGATTATATAAATATAGAAACAGATTTTAGATTGTTTTATTATAATTTCTATCTGGTGATGTTATGACTCTTGTTTTCTTTTATAATAAGTTTTTATTGTAATCTTATATTTTATTTTCATCTGTCTAAATCGAAAGAAATTAAAATTCGGAATTCTTTTTAATTAATGCTTCAATGCGGTTATGTGTTTATTTTTCTTTTATTATTATGCAATTTAAACTCAGACTCCTGGCCTTCCAAGCGAATTCACGCGCATTAACTTGACATTTTCATTTATATTATCATGCATATCAATATTGCAAGGTAAACACTTCTCTGTGCACCTAAATCTACTGTGCATTTCTTCTTCGTTGTACCGACTACTTACATGCACTATTCTGGTGTTGTGCACCAATATCCATTGCGCACAGTTTCGATACTACGCACCGATATTCCACATGCATTTTCGTCCTATGCATGCACCATTTCAAGTTTAACATATTCCTTCGTGCTGAAATATCTATGCACACTATTGAATACACTGTCACGAAACAACTTATACTCATACTTATGTGCGTACCAACAAAAATCCTCTGAATTAAGAAAAACTTGCACACCCCATGTGCACCTTACTATGGGTGTGCTTACCGCGCAAGGCTAATTTCAGGGTGTGAATATCACACATAATAATATTCCGCGTGGCGCCACAATTTACCGTGCATACTGGCACGCAACGATTCCCCGCGCGGTGCTAAATTTACCACGTGTGCCAGTACGCCAACCTTTTCCAAAGACACTCTATGACTCTAATTCTTGTCACTACAAAGTTACTTTTTTGTGAATATTCACTTCAATTACACCCTTCTGGCCCATCCAAGCTCAGTGTGGAACCGTGGCTCTGATACCATACTATAATGATCCCCTAGACCATCCTGAGGTCAGGGTATGCCACTCCAGAGAAACCACTCATTCTCTGACACCAATCGGTAACATTTCCAGCCATCAGGCTGGGAACATGATACTCTAGGGAACACTTTCGTTCCCATACTATGAAACATACAGTAGCATACCCAGTAGTCAACTAAGAAATGCCACCTAAATTTACTCTTTAGACTGCATGCAACTAAAACATATACATATAGCACGCTCGTGAAAGCTTTACATCTAAATATAAACAAACCATTACTTTCTGTAACATACAACTTTTATATTAAAATAACAATAATTATTGATATGCCTCAATTACAGGAAATTAACCATAAGCACACAACACATCCATATATCATAAAATTGGTACTTATCTTAGAAAGATTGTCACCAACTTCTTACAGACTGTCCACGAACCTCCCATCCATAGATTGCACTACTCATCACTCTCAACAGTGAATCACCCTCGAGATGGGACTGAACTCCACCCAGGGTAAAGGGATTCCTATCCAGGCTAAGGCTCATGGACAACAAGAAAGACTCTGTCTCAGGTGCTTACTCAACTAACAGCCTACAACCTCTCATTCCCCACATGCCTGCCCCACCCAAGGAAGTGTGCCCCTTCTCTGCTCAATAGTCCCTCGACTGCCCCACTTCCCTTCCAGGGCTTTAGCAACAGGCCAGACCAGAAGTCTCAGAGCACTGTAGCTACAGTTTAGCACCGACGAAAATCAATCCCTAGCAATTCGCTCACTCAGAGAACTACTCACGGGCCTGATAACCCGCTTCTTCAATCCCGCTCCAAGATAACTAGGTACACCAACCAAAAGGGACAGGGAAACAGGTTTTGAAAAGGTGGAATGGTTGTATCAAGGATAACATAATGTAGGAGTGAAATGGTCATGGAGTCATTGACTAGGTAACTGAGTTTGTTTTTGGGATCACTATGAACTCTTTATCAAACGATGGTCAGCCTCTCCTACTGGTTTCCCCCCTTTTCCCCTTCGTAACTCTCTCTGTAAAAATCCCCCTTGAGCTAAGTTTCCCCACGATATGAATGCATGTCCCCAATTTGACACTTGTCATATCGAAAGTTACTTTTTTTCACTTGTCCCCAACTTTAGAACTTAGGATAAACTGATTTTCCATACTTTATGTTTTAGGAAATATTAATATAATATTCCATTGACTTTTGGCCCTCCCTTTCCCTAACTAGTGAAGTTCAATCCCCCATCTCTTTATCATGGTCGTTCTGCGCGCAGTGATGTATTTTATATTAATCATGAGTTCATGTACAAAGTAGGCGCATTGGCCCTTTAACATCTAGGTGTGCTGGCCTAATTCCAAGGCATAAGCATTCTGGCTTATAATACTGGCTCACCAGCCTATAATGCATATTATATACACAAAGGTTCGTTGACCTTAATATTGTGCGCACTTAGTTACTGCATGTTGTATCCTATGTCTCTAAGGTTGCACGCACCTTAGTTACTGCGCGCGGTATTCAGAAATGTGCACATTACATCCCTTTATTGCACGGTATATGCGTGCACCATGCCATGAAAGGTGTATTACAAAATGATGTCTAAACAACTCACTGGCTTAAATATACTTGGATTGTATTTACATTTGGGTTCGACCGAGGGATATTACACCAGGGGTCATTATTGTGTGAGAGGTTAATCTAATAGATGAAGTATTCAAATTTAAGGTTCTCCTCAATTTGGTAAGCAAAGTCTTGTGCTTCATCTAAGGTTGAGGGTGACTGATGCTTAAGCGTGAACTGCAAAATCTCTTCCAAAAAGTTCAAGTAATGTTGGAGAATGGCCTCTTTTGAACTGAGGTTGGGTCAGAGTTTCTTAACGAGAAGATTGAATCTGTCATTGAAATCCTTGACGCTTTCACTGTATCCTTTGCAAATATTGATGTATTGAGAGTACAAGGATTGTGCATTTTCTTGTTTACACCACCTTATTCTGAAATCTTGTTCTAATTCTTCAGGAGTTTTGATGCTTCCTTTTGGAAGAAGATCAATCCAGGTTTTGACATCCCCAGTGAGAGATCTTGAAAAGAGCCTCATAAAGACATCAGGGTGTCCTTGACTAGTTTGATGAAATTGAAAGATTTCACATAACTGGGTCTAATGTGAGTTATCGGAGGATACTCCTTTTCCTAAAAAAATATGTATCCATGAGTTGGTCCCTTTAGGTAGGTCATGTAATCTCCCTTGGGTGTTAACTAGGTCAAGAGAGCTAAAGAGTTCTTGGTGAGACCATCTAGGAGAACTTGCAGAAGTAAAAGGGCTTATAGGGGTAAAGGACACCACAGTAGAAAGGGGTAAGTACTGACGTCTGCTACAGGTTGTCATTTGTGGAGTCGCTAGATAATTTTCTTGAAATTATCAAAACGATAAGGGAAATCACCCTTAGTTGAGTCGCCAGGTAATCTTGTAAGATAAAGGCTCTTGAGGAAAGGCTTACTAAAAAAGTTTGTCTTTGAGGAGAATTGACTCAGTGTTCCCTGGCAACGGTGCCAAAATGTTATCACACAGTTTGTAGTTGGAGTAAAAGATGGATGGAAGAAAGGAAAACTGGCGAAACTGAGACTATCCTACCACTGTCACCTCAATAGGATGGCTCTTTTTGTTTAGGGTGGTAGGCCCAGGGGAGACATCCCCAGTGACTTGGGGTTTTAAGAAGGCAAAGGATTGTGGTTAAGTAGAAACTTTTCCCCCGTCACAAGTCACCACCGATCAGAAAGTCCGGATAATTAGCCAATAAGAGTAAAGATATATGGAAATAGTAACCAAAAGTGTACCTACCCGAGACAAAGCAACAAGAAAACTATACATGTGCAAGATCACTTGCTTGGTTAGTACTTCATATAATCATGGACTTATGATATAAAGAAATTGATAAACAATATTGATGAAGCAAGTCAATGATGTACAATAGCAATGATTATAATATATGTCACTTCATAATAAATGCTAAATAAGCTTCACAATAAGCAATGGCAATTTTATCATCAATGTAACAATATCAATACTAGAAGTAACGCTATAGCCAATCTTTCAATTGCTTTAAAGATAGAATAAATGATGCATGGATATGGTTATAATACAAGTAAATGACGATAGCAATAGGGTTATTGGGTGTTATTTATAGCTAGGGTTAGAAGGAGTAAAATATTGTTGAAATTTTTGGAAGTTGTGATCAAGGTACTCAAACAATGAACGTCTTAGATCAGTGCGTTATTAGGGAAAATGGAGTAAAAAAAGATGCAAATGTTGAAGGGCCGAAATGATAGTGATAGGGATAAAGACAAGAGGGTTTTAATGTTGAAGTGTTGCTAAGGCAAGGCTTCAACAATCAAACCCTAGGGGAAAAAGGCTCACTAAGGTGTAGAAACCCTAGGCCTTAGTGCTTTTTCCTCCTTCTCTAGCTCAGAAGACAAGTTAAAACGGATAGCTTGAGTAATAATTGGTAGGGATAAAGACAAGAGAGTTTGATGATGAAGTTTTGCTTAGGAAAGGCTTCATCAATCAAACCCTAGTGGAAAACGACTCACTAAAGTGTAGAAACCCTGGGCCTTAGTGCATTTTCCTCCTTCTTTAGCTCAATGCCAAGATAAAAACAACTAGCTTTGAAGAGTGGATGGTAGAGTGTTTCTATGGCAAGGCTATAACATTTATCTTTAGCAAAATAAATGGTTCTTAGCTTAACTTAGTAGGGACATGCAACAAGGACACCAACATGTGCTTGTTCCCTAGGGTTTAATCCAGAAAATTTCATTAACATGCAAGTAAAAGATACCATAACCATTCAAGTAAAAGAAAGATTGTAGAAATGCACTTACATCCACCAAGCATTCATGTAGCCAAACCCTAGTTGTAAACCTTCCACCAAGAAAATGCCAAAATAGCCAAGAAAAAGCCTCCTTCAAAAAGTGTGCATCAAAATTTCAGCCGAAACCCTAAAGGAGTGCACAAATTTCAGACCTTACCAAGTGTGAGTGAAAGATGATGATCAAAATGAGAGTTTTAGCTCTCTACTTATACAGTATCAATGAACTTTATTAAAATTTAGGTCACCAAAAGGCCAACAAGGCCAAAATACAAAATAATATTTTTTTACATTAAATGTCATAAATTAAACCTTAATCAAGAAAAAGTAAAGATGCCATGCCCTTTCTAGGGCGACGTTATCCCTTTTTAGGGAAAATGTGGCCTTCTAGAGAAAAACATTAGCCCTCCTTGGGCTTCTCCAAGCTACGACACTTGCCATAGCTACCACAACTGCCTCCCAAAATTTCCATAAATGTTGGATGATGCCATAGGCATCATGGGTGACATCATGGGCCTCCCAAGGCCAGCGTTCCAGTGGAGAGGGCACAGCCCCCCTAGGTGAGGTTCTGTCAAGATACCTCTATGGAACGTCCTCCTCTTCTCTGGTGCAAACCCCTATGTCCTTTCTCTGCCCCCTGCTGGGGTCTCAACATCCATCTGGTGGGCTCTTCAACCCCATGGAGATCCGAACTAATCATATCCCCATGTGTACCTATCCAATGTGGTACCTGTCCATCGGGTATGATCCTGCACATCAATAGATACGCCCTCCTTGGGCTCATAAGTCACAGGGATCATAGAAATGTCAATCATGTCTAATCATCAATTTTATTAAACATGTGCATAAAACCCTTTTTACTCAGTCAAGTTCTCAAAGACATTATACAAATCTGCAAGGCAAGTTTGGAGGAAGTGATAGGGCATCCTATTGGTCTAGTGTCCACTAGATGTGGGATGTTTCCGGAAGAAATCAAATCCAAATCATGTTAATGGATGAGGTGGATAAGGGATGTCCTAACAAGGGGTGAAATGATAGCAGGGAAATGCAAAGCTTACCTGTGGGTGCCTTTGTAGAAGGTGAGTTGCACCTGTCTTAGATGTAAATGTTTCAAAACCCATTCATGCATTTTATTCTTTAGTCTTTATTTCTTTTTTCTTTCAAGAAGCTAATCAAGGGACACTGCCCTGGTGTGGTGACCAGTGGTGGCAATTTTACCCACAAGCACTTTCACAGAAATCAGAAGGTTCGCTTGTGATGAGACCCCCTTTCTCTTGGCTATTCCACCAAGAACCACTACCCTAATGTGGTAACGAGCTGCTAGTAGTGTCATATGGCTAGGTGCCCATGGAGATAATAGGTTGGCTTGTGATGAGACCCCCTATCCTCTGACTAGGTATTTTTTGACTATTTTTATGGGTCCCTCTTGTTTCTTGCTGAGAATATTTTTACTTATTTCTCGGGGATACCTGGGAAAATCATCTCGAGGTTTTATTTTTAGTCTTTTGTATTTTTCCAGGTGCTTTTACCTTCTGGGCCTTTAGCCCCTTCTTCCCACAAGGCAAGGTGCAACCCTTAAATGATTGGCCAACCGAATGCATGGACCAATGTAATGGGATGGATGAATGAGAAGTAAGATGGAAAGTGGTAAGTATGACAAGAGCGAATGATGGCTCTTCAAAAATCCCCCCAGTGGAAACTCAAAACCTATGGGCACAAGATTACTAGGGCATCCTGTCATTCCCCCCAGACATGGTCAAGTGGATAAGTATAAGATCCAATCACAAGTTAGAAACAAAAATAACTAAATACACATATTCAAAGGTTTTGAGGATCAGAGTGACACATACCATGATACCCAGACTCATTACCTCGTGGAGAAAGATCCATCTCTGCTACAATACCAAGCTGAGGTGATGGATGTTGTTGTTACTAACAAAGTGGAGGCACTGAAAGGAAGAAGAGATGGGCCCTCCACGACCATTCTCAAGTTGATCTGGCTCTCGGTACTCCATGTCTAGTACATGTGGGCCTCCAGACATAATCTCCTTATTTATCCCTAAAGTGGGGGATAACACCTCCAAAGACACCTAGCAAACAAGTACAGAAGAATAATCCTTCCGATTAGATTATCGAAAACAAAGATGCAGGAGTTGAGACAAGAAGAAGAATCTATTCACTAGAACAAATGCACCTAGAACTCTTATCTACGATTGAACCAAACAATTTTGAAGAGGCCAACGAGGATGAATTATGGAATAAGGCCATGGATGAAGAATTGGATCAAATAGAGAAGAATGACACTTGGGAATTGGTTCCAAGACCAAAGAATAAGAATGTGATTGGCACAAAGTGGGTTTTCATAAATAAATTGAATGAATATGGACATGTTACTAGGAACAAAGCTAGATTGGTATGTAAAGGATATGCAAAGGTTGAAGGAATCGACTTTGAAGAGACATTTTCCCCAGTTTCCATAATGGAAGCAATCTGATTGCTCTTAGTTTATGCATGCTCGAAGAATATTAAAGTGTATCAGATGGATGTGAAATCATCTTTTCTGAATGGGGAGCCTGAAGAAGAAGTCTACATTGAAAAACCGAAAGGATTTTAGTTGTCAGAGAACGTAGATTATGTGTGTAAATTGAAGAAGTCCTTGTATGGTCTAAAAAAAGCTCCTAGAGCATGGTACTCTAGACTGGATAAATATCTACAGTAGGCAGGGTTCAAAAAAGGAAGTGCAGACAACAACCTCTACATCAAGGTAACTCAAGATGGTATTGAAGTTTATGTTGATGATATTATTTTTGGAAGTATTGATGACATGTTAAGCCAAAAATTTGCAAATGATATGCAAAATGAATTTGAAATATCATTACTCAGAGAACTATCCTTCTTTTTGGGTCTTCATATATGTCAAAGCAATCGAGGAATTTTTATTTCTCAAACTAAGTATATCAGAGAAATGTTAAAGAGGTTTAGAATGGAAGATTGCAAACCAGTTACCACTCCTATGCAAACTAGTTGCAAGTTGAGAAAAGATGATGATTCGTAGTCTACAGACCAGAGGAAATACATGTCAATGATTGGTAGCTTACTATATGTGAAAGCATCCAGACCAGATGTAATGTAGGAAGTTGGACAGGTGGCACGATTTCAAGAAGAACCAAAGGAATCACATGTCTTAGCAGTGAAGAGGATTTTCAGATATCCTAAAGGAACATAAGAGTTTGGATTATGTTATCCAAAAGGAAAGGATCTATCACTTATTACCTACATAGATGCAGATTGGGTAGGTTGCATTGATGACCAATGAAGCACTATTAGAGCAACATTCTACTTGGGTGAGTGTTTAGTATCTTGTCTAAGAAATAAACAATCATTAATATCTTTATCTACAATCGAAGCAAATTATATTGTAGTAGTAGGATGTTGTACACAGGTTCTATGGATGAAAAAAATGCTGACAGATATACAGGTTGAGTATGATGAGACCATTCCAATCCATTGTGATAATACAAACACCCTCAGTATCTCAAATAACCCGATAATGCACTCCAAGACGAAGCGCATTCTAATCAAGTATCACTTTCTATGGGAACATGTTGCAGAGAAGAACATCCGAGTTGAATATGTGGGCATTGTTGTAACCTAGGTCTACAACCCTACCCTTTTCCCTCCTTTACCCTATACATCCATCAATTCTAAGTTTTGTGGCTTCTTTCTTAGATCATTCTCCATTATTTAATCACTCAGCTTCATGGCCCATGCTCGTCTTTACTTATTTTGCACCATATTTTTTCTCTTTCTTGGAGGGTGATTTCATGTTTTGGTTTTAAATTGAAATACTTGCCATCATATTTGCCACTAATTGAGCATGCAACAAGTCCACCAAGTCTTTTGTGTGTGCAGGAGACATCCAGGTCCAACAAGTTCTTTGTAATCTCAGTAAGCTTCTACAGAAAAAAGGCAGCAAATCAAAGAAGTCCATTTCGGGCTTAGAACTTAATCCAAACAGACAAGTCAAATATTCAATGGTGGAGATCCAACAATCGATGCAGATCAATGGCTCTCGCACATTCAGAGCCTCAAACTCAAGTGGGGTTTAACAAGATTGAATCCATGACTTCGGAGTTCAGGAGTCTAAACTTTCCATTGGTTCAAATCTTCTGAAGTGTCCAGACGCTGAAGTGTCGAAGCCTCCAAAGCTTCGAAGTGTCAGAGCTTCGAAGCAGCAGGTCCCCGAAGTGTCGGAGTGGGCCCTCACTGCCACATCACTTTGTGAGTTAGTTCATCTGGGAGGCTTTAATTCAAGACACGAACAGAGCCCAGAAATGCCAAAATGTTGGAGACACATGACGTCCATAAGTTATGACATGTGGCACTCATTTCAGGTCGTTTGGTTGCGTCATCTACTCATTTTTGTGTGTCATGTGTCACTCTCCTTCTGAGACAGATTTTCACGTCGCACATCCAAAAACTTTCAAATCCTGAAGTGTCGAATCACACGACACTCATCTGGCACTGATACATTGTTTGCACTCTTTTCGTCGCTGTGTGAGCAAAAAGTCAGTGCTTACATGCCTAGTTGGGCTCTGCTAGTCATGACAGTTGTATGGTAAAAGGTTAGAAAGAAAAAAACAAAGCTATTAACAAGAATTAAACGAAAACTAAATGAAACTATGAGCATAGGAACAAAAATAGAAACAAATGAAAATGAACCAATATCACCAATGTATAAGCTGGTCTGATTGTTGAAATCCAAAGATACACAATGGAGAAAGAGGACTTGGGTCCCTTCCCTCTCCAATGGAAGGCTCTTGAGGCCCTCAACT
>JZKD02S0913553.1:193065-215369 GCA_000966675.3 Picea glauca
GTCAAATCGACTTGGGAGCCGATCCATTAGTGGTTGGGAGGCCGACCAGCTTCATAAATGCGTCGTTTGGCAGGCGCGTGGGTTTTGCACCCCACAGCCGCGCATATGCGCTCTAGATACGAAGATGTTGCGCGCGCGCGCGCGCTCAGTGGGTGCAAAGCGCCTTTTAATTTTTTGGCCATTTTGTATAGTTTTGACCCTTTTGTTGTGCTGTGGAATTAATCCTTGTGCCATGAATGACTATTTTTCTGTGCTGACGATGCAGAGTTCTTGTCGCCCTGTGCGGATGAAATTTCAGTGATAACACACATGGCATCCATCTGGCGCTGACATGTGGCATTCATTTAGCATTGAAACATGATAGTCATCAGTCGAGACACATGGCACCCATTTTTGGCACATTTGGGGTTGACATATGCATTATTTCAAGTGACACACGTCACCCTCCTTTCTGTGACACGTCAGCAGTTGACGTCAGGTTTCCATGTCAGATTCAGGAGATATTCCTCTGGGAGATTTTCAAACACAGCACTACAAGTCTCCCGAAGTTCCGAACTCCCAAAATCCTTTAATGATTAAAGTATTAGTATTGGGTTAATTAGCCTAATATAAGCACATATTAGTGACTTTTCAAGATTATCACTCTGGGATATTTATATTCAAATCAAATCGCAAACCTCCGAACGTCAAAATTTCGAAGTGGTTCACCCGTGTTTATTGCACATTTGGAAAAAGATAAAAAAGGGGCGCCAAACTAGGAACGAGAAAACTACACGTCCAGACTCTAGAAAAGCGCAACACGACTTGCTTCTTTCCTCAAAGAGATAACTAGGGGAAAGACACGACCACACTTTCAGTTGTCTCCAATGGCCTCCAACAGCACGGCTGCATGCATGATCGATACAAAACTTAGTTATGTCACTCTTGGTCATTTATGTCAGATCTCAGTTCACTCCAACACATGCATTAGTATTATTTCATTGTAGCAGAAGTTTCATATGTTTAATTTCATGGGTCCTTTTAGTTTCAAGAATAATCAGTGGTCTTATGTGATAAGAACCACTCAGTTTTGATTAATTCAAGATCAGAGTATTGCTTGATATACTTCAACATGTGTTTATTTCAGTTTATTAGTTGTTTTACAACTAGTAGTATAGAGTTAAGCCTCGGTCCTAGATGGACAAGAGCCTCTGCAACTCTTATAAATATGTAGTTTATGTATGTTTTAAGGGGGGTGGAGTTTTTGGAGAAGAATAGGAAGCAACAGAAGGGTTGGACCTGCGTAGTTGACTATAAAGTTCTCTACCTATTGAATATATGTTGATGAAAGTTGTGTTCTCTTACTCAAATCTTTATGTGTTTAATCTTGTCTTGAATGAAAATTTTGTGATGTGTGCAATGTACATTTCCTTATTCTTTTAGCCATTGTCTTAGTTCATCTTTTTGTTCATTCTGCAACCTGTTATACAACTATTGTTTAGTGAAAGATATACTATTTGGCAACCTCTTGAATGATTTGCATATAGATATTTGTCTAAGCATTAAGATATTATTTTAAGTATTTATTCTCACATAGCAAGTGATTAAGTGCATTGCTTATTGTTGTTTCTTGTGTTTGTCTTTTCATATCCCCAACTGTTCATTAATATCCATACCATTGGAAAAGGAGAAACTACTTTTATATTGTGTGGCATGTCCAACCTAATTACCATCTCTGAAAACCTATCCTTACGCTGACCAACAAAACAAACTTACCAACAAAACCGATCATTATAAATTCGAGGTGGCCTATCTCTTCCCTTTAGCAGTCAGGTGCAGAACTTAGGACCAACATCTTCCGGTGTCGTTGTCAGGGAACGAAGTAATGAAATATATTTCCCTCGGAGAACTACAACGATCAGATTTGATCTTTGATTTTGAACAAAGACCAGACACATTTAGACTATAGATCATTCACTTGGTGACTCCATGGTTAAAGAATCCAGTGGCGACTTCACATTTTTAAGAAGTCATATTTTCATATGGAAGCCATCTTGGCTCAGAGCTTTGCTCCTTTTAATTTCTCTGTTGTTCCTAGTTTTCCAAATGTTGTTCCTACTGTAGATAAGTGGGGTGATTTCTTGCCCAGATTTAGAGAACATAGAGATGACAACCCTGCTGAGCATTTTCTTGAGTTTCATGAATTCATGCATCAATGGGGAATAATCATGAGGATGTATTAATGAAGATGTTCATGTACTCATTAGAGTGAGATGCTCATGAGTGGTATCGATCCTTTCCCTCTTCTAGCATCTCCTCCCTGGAAAAGTTCCATGTTGCATTCAATGAGCATTGTAAAAGGGTTTTTCCAGCTGATTTACTTTTTGAAGACTATTGTGAAGAATTTGGATCTCATATTTAACAGTCACTTATTAGTTCTTCTAGTAGTGAAAATAAAAGGGATTTTTCCATTGAGGAAGTGGAGGAATATTCGGTTACATATGAGTCTTCTTATGATTCTTTTATTCAAAAAGATGATGTTGGGAATTACATTAATGATGAAATATATGATAACAAGGCTTTAGATACATCTTGCATTATTCTAGGTGCCTCAGTTAGTCGTTATTATGATACATCTATTGTTCTATGTTCTCATAAAGATTTGATTAACTATGAAGAAAGTGATGTTGAAGGTTGCGAGAAAGTTGTTCCCCTTCCTTCTGAAATTGTTGAGCAGCAGGAAGTCTATAAATTTGAAGATTGCATTATGGAGCTAGAACAAGGAAAAAACAGTAATGCAAAAGACATGCCCATTCATTTCAAACAACAAGATGAGGAGTATCATGAGTGTTTTTTTGCCCTTTATGGTTGTGAATCACATGACTTTCATGAGTTGTTTCAACGAGGACAGGAGCAACTCAATCTTGTTTATAATGAAAATATCACAGAACGACAATTGTGTCCTCTCAACCAGTTGGAGGCTTTTCATGAGTTTCAAGATCCAATAGCGAGATGGATGGATTCTTATTTTTCCAAAATCTCAAATGTGGTAAGTTTTAGAATGATCATCTTTTGTAGCCATGAGTATGAGATGCCTGCTAAATTTTTGTTTCATATGATATATCCTCTTTGGACTATTCCAAACAGTGACATGCACAGAGTTATGGTACTCAGTCAAATGGTTTCTTGGTTTCACTGGAAATCTAATTACACATGATTACTTGGTTTTCAGCTGAATAGAATAGGTAGTAGGAGAATAAGCTCTTAGTTCGAGTAGTTAATTTTTCAGTTCACAGATTGTTTTCAGTATGTTGGTTTTTCTCATTAGTTTGCGTGTAGATTATCAATAAGACTACATATCCCAACAAAGGCACTGGGGTGTAGCTGCATTTTTAAGTTTTAGACTGAATAAAGACTCCATAGGCCAACAAAGGCACTGGGGTGTAGTTAATATTTTGAACTTCAAAGATATACATGCTCAAAAAACAAAAACAGAGGAAAGTTACAGGTAGGTGGGAGAAAGTTATTAAGAGGGAAGGCACCTAGTCTATTGTTCTTAGCACCTCACAGGGAAGAGCTATCCCCGGTTGGAGCCAATTTTGTAACCTAGGTCTATTGTTCCAATTTTTTTGGTTTCTTTCTTAGCTTATTCTCCATTATTCAATCACTCAACTTCATGACCCATGCTCGTCTTTACTTATTTTGCACCATCTTTTTCGCTTTCTTGGAGGGTGATTTCATGTTCTAGTTTGAGTTTGAAATGCTTGTCATCATATTTGCCACTAATTGAGCATGCACCAAATCCACCTAGTCTTTTGTGTGCACAGGGGACATCCAGGTCCAACAAGTCCTTTGTAATCTTAGTAAGATTCCGCAAAAAAAGGCAACAAATCAAAGAAATCGATTTTGGGCTTAGAATTTGAGCCAAATAGACGGGCCAAATATTCATTGGTGAAGATCCAACAGTCGATGCAGATCAATGGCTCTCGTGCATTCAAAGTCTGAAACTCACGCGAGGTTTAACAAAATTGACTCTGCGACTTCGTCATTCGGGCATCTAAACTTGCCATTGGTTCAAATATTCTGAACTATCTAGATGCCAAAGTGACGAAGTCTCTGAAGCTTTGAAGTGTCGGAGCTCCAAAGCAGCAGGTCCCCAAAGTACTGGAGCCTCAAAATGTCAAAGTGGAGCCTCTCTGCCACATCACTTCGCGAGTTAGTTCATCTAGGAGATTTTACTTCAAGACAAGCATGGAGCCCCGAAATGTCGAAGTACCGGAGACACATGGCGTCCATCAGTCATGACACATGGCACTCATTTCACGTCATTTGGTTGCATCATCCACTCATTTTTTGGGTGACACGTGTCACTCTCCTTCTCAAACAGATCACTTTGGGACCGTACTACTTCTAGATATTTTCATGCTGCACATCCAAAAACTCCCGAAGTCCGAAGTGTCGAAGCACACAAAACTCATCCACCAAGACATGTGGTAGCCATCTAGAGTTGACACGTGGCATCCATCCAATGCTGAAATATGGCATTCATCTAGCACTGACAAGTGGAATCTGTCAGTCGAGACACGTGGCACCCATTTTTTGCACATTTGGTGTGGACATATGAATTATTTTAAGTGACGTGTGTCACCCTCCTTTCTACGACACATCATCAATTGATGTCAATCTTCCACGTCGGATTCGAGAGATCTTCCTCTGGGAGGTTTTCAAACGCAGTACTATAGGTATCCCGAAGTTCTGAACTCCCAAAATCCTTTAACGATGAAATTATTAATCTCGGGTTAATTAGCCTAATATAAGCATGGATTAGTGACTTCGCGAGAATAACACTCTGGGATATTTAGATGCAGCGCAAATCGAAAACCTCTGAACGCCGAAATTCTAAAGTGGTTCACCCACATTTATTGCACATTTGAAAAAAATCAGAAAGGGGTGCCAAGCCAAGAACAGGGAAACTACACGTCCAGAGTCCAAAAAAGCACAACACAGGACCACACTTCCAGTTGTCTCCAGTGGCCTCCAACAACGCATGTACATGCCAATTCTTGACACATCACTCACCTTTGTCACTCTGAATCATTTTTTGTCAAAGGCTCAGTGCGATTCAGCTTATACATCAGTCTTCTTTACCATCAACAACAGTTTTCAGTTATTTAAGTTGATACATTTCAATTTAATGCATAATAAGTGGTCATTTTTGGTTGATATGAATCACGTCCCTTTAAATTAAGTTAAGTTTGAAGCATGCATCACTGCACTCCAGCAATGTCATAGTTAAGTTAATAAATTGTTTACAGTTGGGAACACAGAGTGAAGCCTCAGTCCCAGATGGACGAGAGCCCTTGCAACTCTGATAAATAGGCAGTTTTTGTATGTTTTAGGGGTGGAGTTTGTTGGGAAAGGAGATCAATACAACAACTGGTTGGACCCATTTTGCGCATGGACTAAATCTCTCTACCTGTTGAAGACACTATTGATGACAGTGTGTTTGTGTCCAAATTCGTATGTGTTTCTTATCTTGAATACAATAATGTGATGTGTGCAATGTACATTTCCTTATTCTTTCAACCATTGTTTTAGTACATATTTATGCTTATTTTGTAACATGTTATACAACTATTGTTTAGCAAAAGACCTAATATTCGACAACATGTTGAATTATTTGCATTTAAATATTTGTCTAAGTCTTAAGATATTATTTTAAGTCTTTATTATCACATAGCAAGTGATTCATTACATTGCTTGTTGTTGTTTCTTGTGTTTGTCTTATCATATCCCCAACTGTTCATTAATATCCATACCATTGGAAAAGGAGAACCTATTCTTATATTGTGTGGCCTCTCCAAGTAGATTACCATCTTTGAAAACCTATCCTTAAGATGACCAACAAAATCAACTTATCAAAAAACCAATCATTATAAACTTGAGGTGGCCTAGCTCTGCCCTTTAGAATTTAGGTGCAGACCTTAGAACCAATAGGAGCCCTGGCCTCCCCCATGAAATCCCACTTAGAAAACTCCCAATGAATATGGTTTAAGCTCTTTTCCGACTCTCTCAAAAAACAAAAATATTGTCGAGTGAACTTGTCTCTTTCACACTCGTAAATTGGATTTGAAAGGATGTCTATTTGGTGTAAGTTTACCCATTTTTCAAACCAAGTATACTAAGATTACGAAAAATGACATTCTTTGGCATTAAGTTGTAATTTCATCTCATTCTCTTACTTGCAGTATTAAGCCTATTGTCGGTTCTCATTTTTGCATTATCAGCCTATCACCTCAACAGTTTGCATCATCAGCCAAGCAGAGCCTTGTTTATATCCTTTACAGCTTGACACCCTATGCCCAAGAGGAAACATTCCCCTGAGTGCCCATCTCTTGCATGCACCTCCTTGCATTGAACATAGGTATGTTCTACTGCTATAACAAGTTGCTTATTTGTGACACGTGTTTCCTCCCCTGTATCATAGCATTCATTTGACTATGAAAAAACAAAAAAAGACGGGAGGGAAAAGAATGTTATATTATATTGGCAGTAGTCGCGTCGCCTTTGAATAAAGCACAAAAACTTTGAGTCCACGTGTCATCAAAATTTTGGGTTTAGCATGACCTTAGGAAGCTGAGCTCCTTACTTAGAGTTTACTCCCCTGACTGGTTACTCTTTCATTCCCTATGGAGAGTTTGATTGGTGCCTCCTGCAACACAAAGTTTAATCATTGAGTCTATGTTTCAAGAGTCTTCCATATGTCTCATGCTCTTTTTCAAAGGATGTATATCAACCTATGTCGGTCATTCCTTAGAACTCTTGACTTTGCATGTCGGCCATACCCTCAGTGTGTCTTAGAGTTACATTAATTTGTAGTCCTACCATGCGCCCTCGTCCTACTTTCATCATTGGTATGTAACCTTGAACCCATCAATCGACATTTCAGAGTTACATTAATTTGTAGTCCTATCGTGCACCCTGGTCCTACTTTCATCATTGGTATGTAACCTTGAACCCATAAATCGACATTTCATAATTGCTCGTTGACTGGGGGGTTTCCTTTGTGTTCGTTGGCAAGAAATATATTAACACATTGGGATCTGGGTAGTGTCTTGGATTCCATTAGCCTTATTGGTGGTTTCCTCACCTTTGTCAGTAGTTTTCCTTATTGGCTACTATTCAAAGGGTCTTTTTCGTGTACCACTTGCATCTAGCACACGCGAAATACGCACAGGGTCGTTGGTTCGTGAACATGTTCTTCATCCGATTTCCTCCAAATCATCAAGCTCTTTCTTGTAACTCATGTTGAATGATGAGAGATGCCTCAATGCTCTCCTTTTAGTGGGTCTCCTTCCATCGAATCCAGTCCATCTATTTTGGAAATGAGACCTAGAGTCCTATGAGTACCTAGAGGCTTGTAGTCATTAGTGGAAAGTTCTCCTACCATCAACAGTTGGGAATACATCAATGTCTCCTTGTCGATGGATTCTTCAAGTGTTCGACCTTGAAACCTTTATTCACACTTGTAAGAATGTACTCGGTGCCTTGATACCTACTTTTATTATTGGTAGGTTGTCTCGCATTTGTTAATGGTATACCTTAATGACTGGTAATCAAACAAAGTCTCATTGTGTTCAAACTCAACTCCTTTATTCACATGATGTAGAGTTGCACCTTCGCTGGATCATGTAGAAGACTTGAAGACATAAATTCATAGTTGCATCTTTCCTAAGCTATTGTTATCTTTGATTGGACCAGTACCTATGTGACTTCAGTGATCATGGGAGATTAGATTGTACTCCATTGTATATAGATATCTTTAGATTGATTTTGAGATTGGTTTTACTGGGCCTTGTTCATGACTATGACAGCCTTTGGCATGTAGCCACCTTTATATTTCCTATTCATGGACATGAACATCCGTTTGGTATATTTTCACATGGATCTAGAGTGTAATTCAAATTGGCATCCATGTGTGAGTACAGATTGTAATATTCTCATGAGCAACTCGTTCTTCTAGTTGGGTATCCATTACTCCACTTATGAGTATTATAATGTATTTCGGCCATTGCAGATACTCCTTTGACCTCACACATTAGGGGGCATTTTTTATAGAAATATTTTCCTCACCCTATGCAAATTTTCTCAGAAGGACTTTTTCCATTTCCCTATGCAGACTTGAAGTCCCTTCTTGCAGTTCCCAGAGCTAAAAATAATATGTTTCCACATATATACACCCTAACTATTATACAACATGCATATACGTAGGTTGCACCATTACAACCTACTTACATTGGGTTTTGTGAGAAAAATTAAAAATGGTGTCGGTTTTCCATTTCACGTCACGAGATCCATGATCCTTGACCTTCCATATACTGGAAATTTTCTGACTCAGCCCCTCAGTTCTATTTGAAGGATATAAATGGGCCATATCCAAGCTATGGAGAAGAGGAGAAGAATTCAACTTTGAGAGAAAAGTTACTCTGGAGAAATTATTCACTTCATATTGAGTCTACATCCCTTTATCGTTTTAAGTATGAACACATTGTTCAGCCCCCAGGTTCTTCCCTACTTGATTGAGAACCTCATTGTCTCTCTTATATGATCTTGCCTTTGGTGAAGGATTGAAGTGGTGGAGGCCCAGCTGGAAGGGACTTGGTTTCTCAGTTATAAACCATCCTGACACAGAAGTTTGTAATTCATACACTTCTGTTGATTACATTTTAATAAAAATACTATTTTCTCGTCCAATTAATGTCTTGCAAATATTTGAATTGTTATTCCATGGGAATATTTGTTATGAACATTGATGGATTATGCTATTGAATGTGATAAATTTATATATTATCACCATATGCTTGCATGTTTTGGTTGTTGAGGACAAATTGCAGGTGTATTTCTTTGAGTCAAGTGCTCAATGGTGGACTTCATCGAATGTCTGGACGAGGTAGGCTCTTTATCTTGTCTTGTTAGCATATTTGTTTATATATCATACTTGATATTAGAGTTGATTTTTGCAGTCATTTTCGTCTGTTGTGGTTTACCCCATGCCATAGAGAGATTTTCCTTGTAACAATATCCTGAGAGAATATCTAATTTTGTGAAGAAACATGCACCTTGTAGTTCATCAAACAGATCATTAATGACAGGAATAGGAAACTTATCCTTAATGGTCAATTTATTAAGGGTGTGAAAATATGGACACATGTGCCAAGAACATTCTTTTTTTAAGACCATCACAAGAGGGGATGAATATGTGTTGGTACTTGGGTGAATTATACTAGAATCCGGTAATTCCTGCACGATTTTTCTATTTAATGTTTTTAGCAAATGGATACCAGTAGGGGCATACAATGGGGGGTTGAATTCCTAGATGGAGATGGATGTTGTGATCATGTCAACCCCAGGAGGGGGGTAAATCCATGGGTGTCTAAAATACCTTGTGGTGCTTGTCCAAGACCAGTTTCAGATCAGGATGTACTAATGTATATGATTGATCATGTACCTGCATTAACTTGAGAAATCACACCATGGTGGCCTTTCTTCAGGAGTTTATCCATTTGGTGAGAATTGATAATTTCTGGGGAGCCAACTTGCAATCCTTGGAGGGTATAGGTGTGAGCATATTGATTAAAGCTCATATATACTCTTGATAATTCAAGTAATCAGTCCCAGAGTGTGAATCCATTCAAAACCCAAGACATTATCACAACCACCCATGGAAATGGAAAGCATGTGATTTTTCAGGTTAAATCACCCATTTGGAGTTTGACATTCTCACAGCGGCCCACACATTTCATTGTACCACCATTAGTAATGAGGATTTGAAAATTTGAAATTGGTCTAACAAATCAATTGACATCCTTAGCAACCCTGCAATGAATAAAATTATGGTTTCTACCACTATTAATCAACACCATGAACGACCTATGTTTTATGTAGCCCTTTATTTTTAATGTCTGTAGAGAAGAAATACATGCAAGGGCATGGAGAGATATGATAGGTTCCTCCAGTTCCACAAGAGGTGTGACTGGATCTAGGATGGGGGGAGTTGGTTGTGTTTCCTCTAATTATGGGGCCTCACCTGATAGGATCTCCTCAAAGGAGGTGGAATTTGACCCATCAATCTGGTAGAAATTTTGTTCACGACATTTATGGCCTGGAAAATACTTGTCATCACAGTTATAACAAATTCCTTGCTTTCTATGTTCAACCATTTTTGCAGGAGATACCTTTTGGACCTTCAAAGTTTGGGTTGGAGAAGGGTGGTTGGGAACTGCAGAATGAAGGGGTTGGGAATGAAGAATAATCTCAACCTCTAATGATAATTGCACACCTGCAACCAGGTAAGAGGATGGTGTATGCAAACATGAGCCCAAATGACGTCCTTTAATCCATTGAGGAATAATTCCAGATAGAACTCATCGAATAAGACCTTAGTTCTAATATCCAACTGTTCAAATGCAGTGATGAAGTATGCTACTAACCCTGTTTGTTTCATCTTGGTGAGTCGTCCCAAAAAATGAGATTCCCTATCAAAACGGGAACAAACTTATTTTGTGAGCATGGCCCAATTTGTTTGTCATAGATAGAATTTATTATTCCATTGCCACCATTTCCATCATTCTTGATCCAAGTACAAAACCCCCACATGTATTTTGGTCTCATCATCCTGAATATCATGTAGGGAGAAGTAGTGTTCCATTTGAGATACCCACCCGGGAAGGTCTAATCCATCAAATTTATGCTTCTCAACTTTGGGCACTATATTCCAACAATTTGGAGAACCCCAAGGGGAGTGGGAAAGATGAGTACTCTCATGATGGGAAGAATGAGTAGCCTCAGAGTGGTACTCCTGGTACTTACCCTTGATGTGTGACACAAGGTCTTAGACTTGTTGGGTGAGGGAGTTTAGGTTTTGGGTGAGGGAGTTCAGGATATGGTTGAGGGAGTTCATACACTAGTCCATGTTCTCAGACATGTTGGTTACCTTAGTGCCCAAATCTTCCAGGTTTTGAGCATAGGTGGTCGGGGGCATTATGGAGGATTAGGTAGAATAATACCTCAACGATCAACACAAGATAAGGAGTTTGTTGGGATAGGTGGAAAATAAGGGTGTCGGGAAGGGGAGTCGGGTCCACAAAAAAATAGGTTTAAAAATGATAGGTACCACGACAATTGGGACAAAGAGAGGAATCCAATGGGAGAGGTCCCAAAGGAGGGTTTCGGGTCCATGAAAAAAATAGGCTTAAAAGTGATAGGTACCACTGCAATCAGGACAGAGAGCAATCTAATGGTATAGGTACCAAATAAGGGTGTCGGTGGGACCACTATACTGTTTTTTTGTTACTCATATGCAGTTATACTATGATCTAAATACTTCTGTAGCGTCTTAATGCCCAAAATCTTAAATGTAAAAAATGTGTAATGAATTCGCAACTAGAATGCAGGAGGCAAGGTTGCACGGCCATACAATCCTATTTTTACCTTGTCTGGTATGTTCCCCTATGGTTAGGTTTTTCAGAGTGCCTATGGAAAATGGTTTTCCCTATGCTATAGCTCACTGATATATGTGCTTAGTTGAACAGTGGTACTTGGCCCAATATCTCAGGTCACCAACTAAGGAGGCTCAACCATACCCTTAATTGTACTACTTGATTACCCAGGTACTAGAGAGTATCTTCCTAAGTGTTGTTCTCAATGGAAATATAGTGTTTGGGCGGTCAATTGATTGATCTATGGAGGGTTTCAATATACCTAGGTCAGTTTGTATACATGTGCTTTCTAATGCGCTACCACTCAAATGGGTACTAGCAAGGGTTACAAGAGTTTCCAAGAATGTAAGCTTAAAAACTTCTTTTATTTCCCATGTGTATGCTTCCCTGACCACGGATTTATACGTTGAACGACGAATCACTATATTTTAAAGACGCCAGAACACGTTTCTACCCTGAAAAAATTCAACCCACAATTTATGCCCAGGAAAGAGCTCTAATACCACTTGTAAGGTACCAGATGTAATATATTATGCAAAAACAAGAATATTTAGCAATTATCAAGGGAACAACAAAATATTGAGAGAGCAATACCATAAATAATACCTTTATTAAAAAAAACAATGTTCACTTGCCTCTTCGAGGGGTCAACCTCCAACAAAGCAAAGCTCTATTACAATACTTTCTCAAGACAAGCCTTCTCATACCTCCTATTCTTATTTATACTAATTCTATCTTATAAAGAACATTCTAGAGGAAGAACTTTATAGAAGGAGAAGCTTCTATTAGGTCTTCTTACATTGACTTGTTCATATTTATTTAATAGGACTTATTAACTAATGTCAGACTTTATTACATGGAAAATATATCATGCTAACTAATTTCCAACTCAGAGGGGTTAGGGTAGGATCCTAACAATGACATTACAATACATTCCCCATCAAAATGGTGGATATCATGGTTTATTAAAACCACAGGCTTGAAAATGTTGATTCAATGATCCAGGTGGATATCAGTGGCCACCCACCTTTTCCAGCTAGCTCAAAACAACTTTCTAGCAATTTTGATAATTTACTATTTTTAGCAGTTTTTCGGGTCTTGAACTTCCGGAGCTGTTTTGAGGCCCTAAACGACGTTTTTTGGGGTATGTTGCGGTTGCAAAATTTCATTTTGAAATTTTGTGCAACTGTTGTAGTCCTCGGATAGATATTTCTAACTGGCTATCATACGCCTAAAACAAAGATCGTATGCAAAAGTTACAACCCCGGGAAGTTGATGTACTGACTTACCCAAATAGGGCCCACATGACTTTTGGCGCTTCATCTCCTAGGGTTAGGTTTTTGGATGTTGAGGGTTTTTGAAACTTCCTTTTATTGTAAAAAGTCCTTGAGAACCTCATTTTAATCATCTTCTTGCGAATGAGCACAACCGTCACATCTCTTCTCAGAGATAAGACGCCACCATTCCAACAAGCTTGTTTTCCGCTGCATTTTACAGTTTTAGTGTATTTCCTTATTGAATAGAAAACCAGTTTTACTGTATCTCTGTTATTTTGTGTTAAGCATCTAGTAATAATCTGTATTCATTTCATTCTGCTCATAAAATCTGGATCAGTGGTATCAGAGTGGTATGCTCCTTGCCGTCTTAATGCATGTTCCCAACGAGGTTGGAGTATAAAGATTTGGGTCTCGAGCTTGTTTCTCTTGAGGACAAAAGCTCTTGCACACCTAAGAGACCTCTCATGGAAGGAGAAAATAAAGATGATGGGAAAGGAGATCCTTTCAAACTGTAGATTGAGGAAGCCCTCACGCAACAAAGGAATGAGATGATGGATAATTTTGTGCAAATCCTTCGGCGACTACCAACAGGCGACGCATCTTCTTTGAGCAGAGGCACCGCCCCCTTCAAGCTACAAATAAACTTCGATATTCCTATATTTGAAGGTTAGATAGACACAGATGCTGTAGACAAGTGGTTGAATCTACTAGAAGGGTATTTCTCTATCCATAGCTTTTTGAATAGAGAAAAGATTACTTTTGAGCTCCTCAAAGTCGTTCCCCATGTCAAAGATTGGTGGGAAACTTTCTGTGAGCAAAAGGAAACAGAGTAACCCTCATTATTTACAGTCACGACCACTTGGGAATCCTTCAGGGATGCTATTAAGGAACAATATTACCCTATTGGAAGTTATGACGACGTGTATACCAAATGGACCACATTGTGGCAAGAAAGAGACCAAGCAGTGCCAGATTTCACAAATATCTTCCATACCTTGCGCACCAAGCTGGGTATCAAAGATTCAAAGAGACATCTGGTGCTCAAGTATCGTGGTGCTCTGCATAGATACATCCAGACCGAAATGGAATTTCTAGACATCTCATCCTTGGGCACGGCCTACTGATATGTCGTCAAAATCGAGCGGCCCCAACCCACAAAACAAAAGACAGAGCAAATATGGACAGTATCAGGACAACTAGTCCAAGCTGCAAGCAAAGAAGGACACTAGAAAGACAAAGAAATATACCAGGAAGTGGTGCGACTTCCATAAAATCCCTTGGCACAACACTGTTGACTGCCGCTCAAAGCAAATGCTGGTGGCTGAAGTGAAAGCCTCTAAATCAGATGCGGGTTCTGACTCTGAGTCGGAACCAGAAAGGGGACGATGGATCATTGGCATGGAACCCAGTTCCACCATTGCTACCACCAAGCTCCAGCATGGTGAACCAGACGAGCCAGAAGAAGGAGAGCGCATTTTCCATTCACAGATGTGGGTAAACGACACCCCATTGCACTTCATCGTTGATAGTGGTAGCCAGAAGAACCTCATCTCAGCAGAGGTCATCAAGCGACTGGCCCTGTCGACAACGCCGCACCCACAACCCTACATTATTGGATGGCTCTGCCAAGGAAGCGATCTCCGCGTCAGCCAATAGTGTCGATTGTCATATGGCATCGAGCCCTTCAAAGACGATGTATTGTGTGATGTTGCTCCTCTCGAAGTTTGTGATGTTCTTTTGGGCCAACCTTATTTATGGAAATGTCATGTTGTATATGAGTCTAGGCCTCGTAGTGTTATTATTACTTTGAATAGGAAATTGTACAGGATACCCGAGGTTGTCCCACCTAGTGCTATTTCCTTGATCTCTGCTAAGCAATGCAGGAAGGTCATCTCTCAGACGGGGAAGTTTGTCTTCTTCGTGATTCACTCTCATAATGAGAGAAAAATCATAGCCACATCCAGGGTCTTTGTGGATGACCTCTCCACACAGCAGAAGCAAGTAGATAAGGTCGTGGAAGAATACTCGGATATCTTCTCCTCACCTACCGGGGTACCTCTGCACAGTCAGGTCAAGCACCCCATCAATCTGACCCCCGACGCACCGCTGCCCAGTGGGCTAGTCTATCACCTCTCTCTATTATAGAATGAGGAGATCAAGCGACAGATCCAAGAATTGCTCCACAAGGGGCACATCTGTCCTATATCATCACCTTGCGGGAGCCCAATCATGCTGGTACAGAAGAAAGATGGAACCTGACAACTTTGCATTGATTATTGGGCTCTGAATAAAATCACAGTCAGAAACCGATACCCGATTCCCCGAATCGACGAACTCCTTGATCAACTCATGGGGGGGGGAATACTTCAGTAAGATTGATCTGAAGACTGGCTACCACCAGGTCCTGATAGAACAGACAGATGTATGGAAGACCGCCTTCAAGTCAAAGGAAGACCTTTTTGAATGGTTGGTCATGCCCTTTGGTCTGACAAACACTCCAACCACTTTCACGAGGATGATGGATGATATCCTGCGACCATTCACCAATACGTTTGTAGTGGTGTATCTTGATGACATTCTCATTTACAGCAAGACTTGGGTCGAACACTTGCAACATATTTAGCAGGTTCTACACACCCTGCTGCAGCACAAGCTATACACCAACTTGGAAAAATGATCCTTCAGCATGGACAGGGTACATTACCTAGGCTACATCATTGATCAACATGGCGTACATGTGGATCTAGCCAAGATCCAGGCCATCCGTGACTGGCCAACCCCAAACACACTCACTGAGCTTCGGATCTTCTTGGGCCTTGCCAATTTCTATTGCAGGTTTGTGTTGGGATTCTCCCATATTGCATGGGCCCTCAGCCAAATAACCAGGGGTGGTGGTAAGGTGAAATTTGCGTGGGGTCGGCCCCAACAACAAGCGTTCGATGATTTGAAGCAGTGCTTGTGCTCAGCCCCAGTACTTTCACTACCAGAACTGCAGTAGCCCTTTGAGATTGAGACTAATGCTTCAGACTATGTTGTGGGTGTCTTTCTCATGCAGCATAGCCACCCCATGGCCTATCATAGTGTGACACAATCAGATGTTGTCCGTAAGTACCCTACTTACGACAAATAAATGTACTCCATTGTGCAAGACTGCTGCCAGTGGAGACATTACATTCTTGGGAGGGAGACAATCATCCACACTGATCATAAGACACTATAGTTCATGCAGACACAAGGAAAATTTCAGAATGACCGCCATCAAAAGTGGTCCACATACTTGCAGCAATTCCACCTTAACATCAAGAATAAAATAGGAAGCACCAACCGCGTCGTTGATTGCCTCAGCAAACCACTAGTCGTGGCACTCACCATAATGCTAGACTCCTGCGGCCATGAGAGCTCTAGATGGACCCAACTCTATGAGACAAACTGGACTTCGCCACCACCTACCAAATGTTGGGTGCAAACGCAGTTGTCGATAATTTCCATCTTCAGGATGGGTGGTTGTGTCGTCTGGGCCATATATGTGTTCCCTCAAGTGAGCGAGCAAAGATGATCTGGGAAGCCCAATACAGCCAGGTGGAAGGACACTTCGGCGTTGAAAAGACAGTGGCGATGCTACAAAAACATTTCTACTAGACGAAACTTCGACAGGAGATCAACAAGTATATCAGGTCTTGCACTGCCTGCGCTATTTCCAAACCAACCACTAAGAAACAGGGCCTGTACACCCCTCTTCCTACTCCTGAGAGACCATGGGAATCCATCTCAATGGACTACATGTCCAGCCTCCCATCCACCAAGCGGGGAAATGACTGTGTTTTTGTGGTTGTCGATCGCTTTTCTAAGATGGTGATTCTGGTTGCTTGCAAGAAGAGCATCACAGCAAAAGCCATTGCCAAGCTCTTCTTTGAACGAGTCTGGGTACATTTTGGAATCCCACAAACCATTGTCTTAGATCGGGACAGTCGATTTTTCAACACATTCTGGTCGAGCCTCTGGTCACTGCTGGACACCAAGCTCACCAAATCCATGGCCTTCCACCCCTAGACAGATGGCCAAACTGAGGTCGTAAATTGAATGATCGTGCATATCTTGCCCATGTATAATTCCAAGCACCCTTGCACATGGGATGAGAGTCTTCCCTATGTCCAACATAGCTACAACTGAGTCCTGCTACAACCGAGCCCTGCATAGCTCAACCGGCCACATCCCCTTTCATGTGGGGTTGAGATTCCAACCATTGGGTCCCATAGATGTTGCACTTCCCCTTGCGGTCACCTCGACCAACTCCTCTCCTGCTCCAACTAAGGCTGACAAAGCCACCTAGTTCATTGAGAGGATCCAACACATCCGCCAATAGGTTTAGGATATCCTATAGAAGTCCAATGGCAAGTACAAGCAACGCCATGATCAACATCGGGTTCCACATAAGTTTCATGTGGGAAACAAAGTCTGGTTTCACTTGCAGAAAGAACGCCTTACATGACCCCATCGGAAGCTTCGCCCACTCTGTTATGGGCCATAAACCATCACCAAGGTTGTGGGGGAATAATGCTTTTGTGCTCAACAATCCTCCTTTCCTTGGCCTGCACCTAGTGTTGAACGTGGACCTCCTTCAGCCTTATTTCCCACCATTATTGCACACCTTAAACGTAGAAGAACAGTTGACACCAACAGAGCTCAACCCCAACTGTATACAACAGACATCCATTGATTAGATTATAGACACACAAATCAAGGGAACTCGACAACAAAGGATCTAACTTTATCGAGTCGTCAAAGCAGGGCAGCTCCTACACCAAGGCAAGTGGCTCACCCGGGGCCAAATTCAACAGAAATTTCCTCATATGATGGGGGAACTCAACGCAATGGAGACCATTGTTTCCTAAGGATGGAGGATTGATCCAGGTGGATATCAGTGGCCACCCACCTTTTCCAGCTGACTCGAAATAACATTCTAGCAATTTTGATAATTTACTATTTTTAACCGTTTTTCGGGTCTTGAACTTCTGGAGTTGTTTTGAGGCCCTAAACGATGTTTTTTGGGGTATGTTGCGGTCACAAAATTTCATGATGAAATTTTGTGCAACTGTTGTAGTCGGATAGATCTTTCCAACGGACTATCATATGCCTAAAACGAAGATTGTATGCAAAAGTACGACCCCCGGAAGTTGATGTACTGACTTACCCAAACGGGGCCCACGTGACTTTTGGCACTTCATCTCCTAGGGTTAGGTTTTTGGATGTTTAGGGTTTTTGAAACTCCTGTTTATTGTAAAAATGCCTTGAGAGCCTCATTGTAATCATCTTCTTGCGAATGAGCACAATCGTCACATCTCTTCTCAGAGATAAACTGCCACCATTCCAGCAAGCTTGTTTTCCGCTGCATTTTACAGTTTCAGCTTATTTCCTTATTGAATAGAAAACCAGTTTTACTATATCTCTGCTATTTTGTGTTAAGCATCTGGTAATAATCTGTAGTCATTTCGTTCTGCTCATAAAATCCGGATCATTCAATGACAAAGGTGGATGGCCACCGAGATCCATGTATATCATTAATAGCTCAAAAATTGGGTTGTGGTACCGTGAGTTAGTTTTAGTTTTGCTATCCAAAGTGATCAATAATTATTTTACTTATTCATCTTAAAGAGGTATTGTAGCTCTATCTTTAATTGTATAAAAGAAAAATTAGAAAAGTTTTCAGGATATTCAAATATACACACAATCTATAATTGATGCTAGAAAAGAAAAATAGTAAAAAAGGAAGTTGATAATAAAAAAATTTAAAGATTCATACTTGTTTTAAAATATAATTTTTTTTATTAATTTTTTCGATTCTTAATATCAATTATAAAATATTTTATAATTAATAAAATTTAAAAATTAGTTACAAAACAATTTAATATATATTGTTTTGAATTTTTTTTTGTTTGCAAGCCGTCAAAATCACAGGAGAGCACTCGATCTAAGCAACATCAATCCTTAATATGGCTGGATTTTTTCTCCCTACAGGTTTTGAACCGGTAACTTAACATCACAAAATGCCTTAACAACACACTCCATCATCAATTATCCTACACCATAAAAACATATTTTTTCAAACTTAATAAAACTTATATATACAAAATATTTTTAATATATCATATAAACCTAAACACTAAATTTTTTCCTTATTAAAACTTATATATACAAAATATTTGTAATATATCATATCAAGCTAAAGGGCATTTAACACAAAATATTTTTAATATATCATAGGAATCGAAAATCGAAAATAAAAATATCAAAACAAGTTACTATGCAATGAAGTGTATAAGATTTGAAATGTACATTTATAATTATATAAAGCATGTTATAATTATTCCAAAGATATGAAATATACTCATGAAATAGCATGGCTTTACTAACATGATAGGAAAAACTTAGTATGTTTTCTTACGAAATAAATTAAACCTCAATATGAGAATTATGACAATGATTAATTTAAATGTTAGTGTATGTATGTTTATGTTCTTAATATATTTAAAAAATAATATATAAGATTTGAATAAAAAGATGAATTATAATTTCAATGTTTACAACGATTATTAAAATTTGAAAATCCGGGTTGGTTTTAGTTAAAATATGTACACATTTTTAAACTAATGCAAATTGCTCGTGAATCGTGAAACCTACTTGCTACTCACATTAAACAAAATTATGAGAGGCATCAGAGCTCAAGCTCCACCTTACTTGCTAAATCATTTTCTTTGTGTTTCCTTACATCTAGTGAGTTTGCACCCTTAGTGTGGGAATTAGGAATGTTAATGATCATGACTAGGACAATCTTCATTAAGGATGGAGTACTATCATTAAGGTTGGATCCTATTTGTTATAGCATAAGTTGTAGGTTGGGCAAAGCTCAACCCAACCACAAGGCAAGTGCTACAACTTTGGAATCCTACACCCAATGTCAATTCGATGTAGGTCCCACACTTCAAGGGTGACTAGGTCACTGTATGGAGGTGATCTCGGTGACCCTAGGGGGATTGAGATGGAGGTCAAGGGAAGTGGAATTGAATCCCCTAGAGGTAAATTCTAAGTGGAATGAAAGGCGGGGAGAGATGTCTGGCAAGTCAATTAATTTTTGCCCCATAGGTATAGTACTTTTCCAGATGATTGTACCTTCCCGAGACATAAGAAAACACACTTTGCAATGATATATGTTAGTTGGATCAGCAAGTTAGGCCTTCTTTACCTAATTTTCAGTAGTAGATATCAACTTATATTAGTAAACAAACACCTAAAATCATCATATAAAGATCTAGACTAGTTAGGTAAATCAACATCAAACTTAGCAATGAATATAGGTTGAAAATTGGCACTTAAAAAGATAGCCTAAAATCATCATATAAAGATCTAGACTAGTTAGGTAAATCAACATCAAACTTAGCAATGAATATAGGTTGAAAAATGGCACTTAAGAAGCTATATAACATGGTTGTTGTAAACATGTGTTTTCTATAGAAAATTTCAGCCTAATGGCTGTAGCATCCAGTGGCATGCAGCAGAAAAATCAACCATGAAAAGTTTCCAAGAACTAGCTCAAAAGATACTCCCTAGTTAGTAGAGTAAATGAGCAAAGTTAGAGAGATAGTCTAGGGTTAGTTTAGGAGTTCTGAGAGTGTTAATATCTAGGGCTATGCAACCCTAATGGCTATAGGTTAAAGTTTGTAACAACAATTAGAGTGTTGGGAGAGAGGGGGCGCCCTAGTGGGGGATGATTCCTCTCAATAAGATAAATCAACTTCAAGCAAGAAACCTTTAAAAGCCTAAAAAACGTGTTTCCTGAGGCAATGATTTTATATCTCCATTGAAAACGAGTGGTATGACTAGTTCCTTTACTATTGGGCTAATGGAGTCAAAGGGGCTTAGAGAAGCTACATCCTTCGGGGTGTAATCCCTTTTACTTCCCAAGGCAAGTTTTTCTAGGATAGGGTTTAGGCTAAGAGGGTGTATGCCCTTATACTACTCTTAGCAAACCCTTGTCTAAGCAATAAGATGAAAGCATAAAGTGATGAAGACTAAGGTGGGGGTGTATGCCCTTATACTCCCCACCTATTTCCTAGCACAATAATCTTGACTTGAAACAAATGATAGAAAGAAATTAAAAACCATACCAATTCAAGGAAAAATTCCAAGATAATCCACCACAATTGGAATAGAATAGCCTTCCAAGGCTAGCGCATCCTGGTAAAATCGTTTGGAAAGCAAGGGGTGGGATAGGTTTTCCAAGTCATCATCAAGTTCGTCCAAGTCTGATCTCTCTCATCTAGCATGTGGGCCCCTGGCATCCAACCTGTAGGCTTGTAGCCCCAATGGAATCCCAAGCTAGGCTTGTTCTCCCAAAATGTCCACTAGCTAAGCCCTGCAAAGAAAAATGAACACACCCTCCAAGGATCTCAAGTCATAACATCATGATAAGTTAATCAAATCAATAAATAATCCATCTAAGCATGTGCATCAAAGATCACCATATCAAACACACTATGCGAATTGTCAAGATTAAATATGGGAGTGTTAATAAGGTGTCCTATTGGGTAAGGTCTTGTCCTAGGTCAAGGAGAGATTCCAAGAGGTCCCTCTCTAAGCCATGTAAAGTGTATGAGGTGGATGGGGTCAAGACTCAATGGGCATAGGGCTCATGACATACAAGGGGTCGTAGTATCTCATTCATGGGTGCCTTTGTAGAGGGTGTGTGATACCTTCGTCCACAATGCACTTTTTCCAAGCCCATCAAATGCCCTGGCGTGGTTTACTAGGAGATGGAAATGTCACCCACAAACACCAAATGGGCGGGAGGGAGGAAATCCTGTTGGAAAGTAAAACCATCAACCCGATCACCCTGCCTGAAAGTGTAGCCAAAATATCGATCAATCCATCTTTGAAGGGGGATAATATGTGTAGACAAAGGTTCATCTTCATCGACGCATAAAGACTCACTGCTTGTTGAGGGCTGAGAGGAGATGAGAGATCGAAAGACTATTGCATGATCTCTTGGAGAAGAGGGTAAGAGGTAAGGAACAAGCTCATGTGTAGAAAAACACTGCATCTTCCCCTATGAATCTCCAAAGAAATCTCCAAGATGAAAATACTTCTGCTCTGAAGAATTAACCTCTAACTGCTCTGAGGTGGCCACGTCTTGGTATTCCTCAAAACTTGAGAACAATGGTCGGAAGAACTCATAAAAAAATATGCATCCTCAAAAGGGTATGTACCAAAATATGAATGAAGATCATGCTGCGACAGGTCATCCTCGAAAGGGAAGAACAAATTTGTAACCATGTCATCACTAGGATCCAAACATCTGAATCATACATGCATGGAGGCTAGTCCTCTAAAAATGACATTTCAACCCCTTCTACTTGAGAGCTACCCTCAATGTCATAAATGGGATCTGTTAAGCCCTAATATTGGCTCATTACCACTTAATTGGGGCATATTAGATTAGTAATGTTATTTTATTTATGTCGGCTTTAGGCCATTAGTTGTAATTTAGATTAGTAAT
>JZKD02S0913554.1:0-13956 GCA_000966675.3 Picea glauca
AAAGTGACATTAGCTTTATGGGAAAGGGACATATTACTGTATTAAATTGATAGAAAGCAAGGATTACAACCTGAGCCTTGATGTTGCAAACCTCCTTTCGATGGATCCTAGCTCTGACACACACACTTGCTCATGCATGAAGAAGATCAACCACTTTTGATAACCTTGTTGGAGTTCTTAGATGTTGTAGCATCAGTCCTTCATACAATCTTTCACTAATTCTCCAATGTATTCTTAACCTTGTTTGCTTCTAACCTTTTCCATGAGAATCCTCTCAATATATAAGAGAGAATGAATTAGTTACTTGGATAGGAATGATCCCAAAATATCAGGAAAGCCAGTACTTAGATAACCATTTGAATGTCATCTCATCCTTCTAGAAGATTCTCTTCTAGAAGGTTCGAGAATTCATATTTTTCCCTTCTTTAGAAAGTGTTCACACCCTAATAGTTAGACACAGTGCGAACTTCTCGCACCCTGGCTTAAGGCAGCCTACGAGAATCATACATTCTCGTAGGCAAATGTATTGGTAGCCTGCGAACCTTCCTAAAAAATGTGATTTATGGAAAGAGATAAAGGTAACTTTTCTTTGGAGAAATTTCTAATGAAGAGCTTGAGTACACCATCATTAATACATCATCATGAAGACCAAAATAATGGATAACAGAATGCCCCCCAAAGTCTGAGATTGGAACTAGTGACAGTCGAGAGACTTTGTAAGCTGCATGTGTGTGTCAAGAACTAGGAGCACATCTAATTGGAAACCTGCTAACAATCAAGCATCTGCAGAGTATCATATATATCAATTCTGAGGTAGGCATTCCCATACTCAGATCACAGACTGATGACATTGTAGACATGGTTCATGGCCACCAATCATACATTGTGGATCCATGCCGTCAAAATATAGCATAGCCACCGAAATACACTGTGGATCTATGGGAAAATTTTCAAATCAAGAAAACATAGCCACGAAACATACACAGTGGATCTATGTGTTGCAAATTATACATACTCCATCGCAACCTGGATCACAAAGATAATATCCAGGGTATTCAATCTCGTCTCCCAAAGTACGAATCTAACCATGTGATTACATGTGTCGAAGTCAAACATGGTAGAAACCACTTGATTACCGGTCATTGATGATACCGTTAACAAGTGCAAGGGAAATCACCATTGATGTCAATGATCCCCAAGGTACGATAGTACAAACCATCGACTATGAATAAATGAGTTGATGTCGAACATTCAATGGAATCTTTTGATTAGGGATCAATGATGTAAACCCACTGTCGAAGGCGAGGAAACTTGCCATTGAGACATGCAAGATCCAAGGTACTAAATAATTTCTAAGTCTTGATCTCAGATAATGAGCTGAAGTCGACAGAACAAGAATCGTCACAGGAGGGCCTTGATGTATCCCCCATCAATGACACGAAATAAGTAACTGAGTTTGAAAGTGAAATAGAGCATGTTGCAATTGGACTAGACACAGGGAAGGCCAACACAAAGAGAATGGATAACTGCAGATGGTCGACTCAATATAGGTTTCTGATGGACTTCTCTTGAACATATGAACGACACGACCAATGATTTGGTAGCATTGAATCAAAGATGACACAGGGAACGACCTTGTAGCAAATCGAATGAGAGACAAATGGATTTCCCAAACCGGCTTCAAATGATGAATAGGGAGTGTCATGTTCAAGAGCGACACTTACTGCCAATCAATACGAAAACATATCCCTTTCCCAAATTTCCCCCCACCATTTTTGGCAAGTACCTCTTTATTTTTACGCAAGCTTGAAGAGGATCACATATGCTTGTTG
The DNA here is from genome assembly GCA_000966675.3 of Picea glauca. Lineage (NCBI taxonomy): Eukaryota > Viridiplantae > Streptophyta > Pinopsida > Pinales > Pinaceae > Picea > Picea glauca. The sequence goes on from JZKD02S0913554.1 coordinate 1,833, forward strand.
ATATAAGCTCATCCTTCGGACGATTCCCTCGGAGTATTTTTAATGAACCCTAAGAAGGAGTGGTTTGGTCCCATTGCGGGTCTGTCAATGTTTGTTTAATGAGTCCAGAGATAGTAAACTCGAAGGTTTTTCAAGATTATAGAGTTTGGAAAAACACTTAAAAGAGAACTCTCTCAGTTACTTTTTCGTAAAATAGTCTGGATGAGACCGAAAAAGAGATAAATTATCGCTCACCAGACGCATACTTCAAATACTTTATCGAGCATGAAAATAGCAAGGTCGCTCGACAATCTTTTCATATTTAGATATTTTGAAAAGAGCTTAAAGAAAACTCCAAGGGGGATCCTTTTTCATATAACCTTGATGAGCCTGAAAAAGTGATAAAACTATGCTCGATCACGTTCTTATGTTTTCATGAGCGCAAGAACGGAAAAAAAGACGCTCAAGGTTTTATGTAAAAACCACCAAAAACAATCAAAACCACACCATAACGGAGAAAAATATATCCATATCCTTTTTCTAATCACCAATGTTTTACACCTGCAAGTCATCACACTCATCTTTATATTAGTAATTAGGTTTAAACAATAGATAAACATAAAAACCCAAAAATGACATAGTAAAAAGTAAATTAAATGAGTAAATACACATTGTTACCATATCATTCCACATTTTCACTATTGAGTTCCAAAAACCCCCATTTTACCCTCCGACTTCGGCGTTGATTTTCGGGATCTACAAGAGATCATTTGACGAGCCGTCTACAACATTACGGTAAGCTCTTCATTCTTGATCTTTTCATGGTTCAAAATTTTGATTTCATTGGTTAGTTTTTTCATTTTCAAATGGTTTTTGAACCCTACATGCGCGTAGGAATTCTCACAGGCTTCCCATACGGGGCCTGCGAGAATGATATGTTCTCGTAGGCAAGCTTTGAGCCAACTGCGAGGTGTTCACACTGTGTATAATAAGGCACCTACGAGCAACGCAGAACTCAATTTTTTTTTAAATGTTTAGCCAATGGAAAAGATCTAAATCATGAACAAAATCATTAATCTGCCCTTTATGTTCCTTGTGCAGGTATTTGACCAACAATTATGGTGCTTGAGTGGCAGGAACGAGAACATGAGGAGGATAATGAAAATGCTGAGAATCATCCTCCCACCATAGCTGCATTGAGATATTGTGGTCTCTTAAAATACTTCTGTATCCCGGGCATGAGAGCCAAAGTCAGATTACTGGAGTATCTAGTCCGTATGTGGGATCTAGACCAACAAATTTTCAATGTAGGAGCTCACACATTAGCCATTGAAATAGAGGACATATACTTCCTGACCGGATTATCCAGGTGCGGGTCTCATGTCAGTCTGACCGACAACAGAGGTGGCGGGTTAAAAATGAGTGAATATTGCAATCAATACTGTGTACCCGAGGCTGAAAGAAAGAAAGGGAAAGTGGCGATCTGGGGAGTAACAGACTTGACTCTCCACACTATTCTCTTCACAATTGCTCATATGGCTGGGAGTTCCACTCCCCATATGGAATTACAGATCTATTTCCAATACACCATCGAGTGTACTGAGCCTCAAGTATTTAACTGGGTTGATGCAGTGCTGCACAGTATCAAAAGACAACTAACCAAGTGCAGGCGGGGTGAACTGAAACAATTTGGATATGGATCTTTACTAGTGTCCTTCTTCCTTGAGAGGGTCCCTGTATTTAGAATTCAGGTTGAGTGGGAATTTCCAGGTCCTAGGGATCCTAGAATGTTGAGGTGGTATCGGCTCATGGCCCGACACGTGGCAGGACCAATCGTCAAATATGACAATATTTTCTTTGACTGGCTGCAAAACCAGATGCTGATGGTCGATGACTATGCATATGCCGGGTTGGACTTCTGAGGAGATCCAGATCTAGCACTACCTAAGGGTGCTCATTGGGGAGACCTCGGTAAGAAGTACACACATTTTTTTTTTTTAATGTTTTTGAATTTTTATCATATTTAAATGTTTTTGTTTTATGTATTTATCCGAAGACTAACACAAACTGAAGAATAACAAAAAATGTTTGTTGATAACACAGATGTTGGACCATATAGACCTCCTGGAACCTCTCCTATCCAGCGATGAGGAGAGGTAGCAGCAGCAGTACCACAGTATGCCGAAGATTATCAAGTTGTGGAGAAAAATTTAGAGGGTCTGATAGCAGACATTCCAGATATGACTCTGGAAGAGATTCCATGACGTGATCAACATCACACTGTAGGAGTTTCAACAGCTATGGGTCGACTGCTGTGTAGGGTTTCTAGGGAAGTTGTGTGTTACCGTGAACGTCATCCATGACGTCACATTGTAGAAGCTATAAGCTTCCATTTTTGATATTTTGGTCTTCGAACAAACTTTTTGTAAAAAACAAACTCTTTTGATCGTTATATATACAGATGGCATCTACCGGTTTATTTTATATTGTGTGGATTTTAATGTGCTTGATTTATAAATGATTTAAATGTCTGTCCAATACATAATTAGCCAATGCATCTGTTAATGTATTAAGACATCTAGGAATATGCTGATATTCAATGTGATCAAAATATCGTTCCAAGAGGCGAATTCGCAAATACACTCGTAATAAAGTAGGACTTCGAATAGAGTATACATTACTTAGTTGTAGTACCATGAACTGCAAGTCGAGTCGCACAACCAAATGACGAATTCTGAGCGAGATAGCATCAACCAATAATTCAATAACTGCGCATTTCTCTGCAATGTTATTGGTTGCACGACCAAGACATACACTTCGTAAAGATATAAGTTCATTGGTTGGGGCATATATTTCCCATGCAACGAAAGCTAAGTTCTGAGTACTACGGCTAGCACCATCAGCGAAGCCAATATAGGGTAGCAAAGACTCTGACATCTGGCAATCAAAAACAACGTCACATAAGGGCAGAGACCAGATAACGTCAAAAGCAAACTAAAATAACACACACAAAGTATGATACATAAAATACAAGTACTTGTGCACAAATGAATTATGCATAGTACTTCTTCAAGTACAACCCATTCCTGGGTTCACTCAAAGGTATACCATCGTAATCAACCAGCTCATACACTCCTTTTTCCAAAACTCTGCGAACAATGTAAGGATCATGCCACATTGGTTCGAATTTCCCAGCTCCTAGGACATTTTTATATTGTTCATATAGAAGAACAAGATCACCTTCAGAGAAAACGTGAGGCTTGAAATACTTGTCATACTGTGCCTTGACGTGTTTCTTTTGGGCTTCTATTACTAGAGTAGCGTCACGTCGAGTCTCGTCTAATCACATCAGATACAATAGACGTTCTTCTTCAACAGAGGTATTGGGTAAGAGTTCGACAGCTAGCTTCAAAGAAGGTATCTCACATTCTATAGGAAGAATGGCTTCCACACCATAGACTAATCGAAAGGGCGTAAACCCAGTAGCGGATTTAATAGATGTCCGATATGCCCACAATGCCGAAAACAACATCGTGTGCCAGCTTGTTTTATGAATTCCTATCATTCGTCGAAGCATAGTTATAAGGACTTTGTTGATCGCTTCGACTAGACATTAGCTTGCAGATAATAAGGTGTTGAGTTATCATGATGAAGACCCAACTTCTTTGTAAGTTCAGACATCATAAAATTCCTAAAATGACTACCGTGATCAGTTACGATAGCTTGGGGTACACCGAAACGAGCTATGACATGGTTAAAAATAAATAAGGTTGCAGTCTTTCCAGTGTTATCAAATGTTGGCATCGCCTCGGCCCATTTTGTAAAATAATCAACAGCTACAATGATGTAACCATGTCCCCCGGCCGAGTGAGGGTGACATGTCATGAAATCAATGCCCCATTTCGCAAATGGACCAACTAAGACCATGGGATGAAGAGGAGCAGGATGTGACCGAATTTTCTGATTGTAGGTCTGATAGGCATGGCATTTCTTAACGACAGTAATGCAGTCATTAAACAAAGAAGGCCAAAAATATCATGCGCGTAAGATCTTCTGGGCAGTAGCATACCCAGACATATGACCACCACATGCTCTGGAATGGAAGTCATTCAAAGCTTTCTCGGCTTCGTCAAAATTCAAACAACGTCGAAAAACAGAGTCAATTCCTCGACGGTAAAGAGTATCCCCGAGGATAATGTATTGACGAGCCTAATAGCGTATACGACGTCATTCATTACTGGACAAAGTAGGCTGAAAATTTTGAGTTTGGAGATATATAATTATATCTCCATACCAAATATCGTTAGTGCTTATAAGGAAAAGAGATTAATCCGGTAATGAATCTGCTGCTACATTTTCCGTGGCAGAGTGAGGAAAATCACATATCAACTCAGTGAAAACTAAGGATTTCTTAGATGTGGCACGATTGAATTCCAAGTCAAACTTCTGGAGTATGACAATCCATTTGGAGTACTTTCCCCCTAGAACTTGACGTGTCAAAATGTGTTGCATAGGGTTGTAATGTGAAATCACTGTAGTTTTCCTTGAGAGGATATAACGTCGGAAGCGTTGGACAGCTTGAACGACAGCCAAAGCCAGTTTTTCAACATGGTGGTAATTGATTTCCGTTGATGATAGACTTCTACTCAAGTAATAAATAACATGTTCAACGTGCGCATCATCCTCTTGGACGAGAACCATGCCAATAGTATACTCAGAGGCAGCAAGATAAAGAAAATAATCACAACTATAATCAGGAGGAAAAAGAAGCGGAGCTCATGTGAGGGACAACTTCAAAGCCTCAAAAGCATTGTTAGCCGCGGTGTCCCGGAAGAAATATGAATCTTTCTTCAGTAGCCGTGTAAAACCACGAGTAATCTCGACGTAATTAGGAATGAAACGACGAAGAAAGTTTGCTTTCCCCTGCAAACTTTGCAACTGGTGCAATGTAGAAGGAGGAGGAAGATTAAGAATCACCTCAACCTTAAGAGGATCCACCCTCATCCCTTGACGTGAAATGATGAAACCTAGAAGACGGTCGGATTCTATGCAAAAAACGCATTTATGCGGGTTTAACTGAATACGATAGAACCGACAACGAATGAAAATAGATCGGAGATGAGTGGGGTGATCGACTCGGCGTATAGAATGAGCTGGTAAATCGTCCAAATAGGGTTGAACGATATGCTTTATATCGTGAAAAACATAATACATAGCACGTTGAAACGTCGTGCCAACGTTCTTAAGACCGAAGGGAAGTTTCGTATAGGAAAAAGTACCCCAAGGACAAATAAAATATGTTTTCTAAAAGACAAAAACAAATTCTTGAAAGAAAAATTTGTTGTTCACTTTCGAAGAAGAACTCTCACTATGTCGATGAGAATACAAAAATCAAATCAATGAACAAGCAAAGAACAACCCAATCAACTCTTTCAACGAGAGAAAAAATAAAGAGCAAGTCAATAAGTTTTCTCAAATGCAAAGGAAAACGTTCTTTCAAACTCATAAGCAAATAAGAAAACCAAGAAAACTTAACTTTCAACCAATCACTGGATCCCAACAAATCAAACACATTTAGAATCCGAAGTCAGAGAGAACGGTTTGGCCAGAAAAGTCGAGAAACGAAAGTCAAGGCACAAAGGACAAGAAAAGTCTTAAAACCCTAAAACTATTCAAGCATGCAAACTAAAGAAAGAAATATATCAATCAGAGATCCAAGAAACATATCATAGGTATTCCAACTGATCTGAGCAGACAGAAAGACCAAAACTCAATTTCAAAATTTTTGAAAAGACTGTTCGCAAGCAAGGAATGTAACACAGTGTGAGAACCTATGATTCTCGCAGGAAACCTTTGAGAAAGGTGTGAACACCTCGCACTGAACCCTATGAGCAGGGTGCGAACCTGACCAGTTCTCACAAGCTGCAGTTAAATGCAGTGCAAGAAGTCCTGAACATAACAAAAATTTTGAAAATTGAAGTAAAATTACAAAAAGATTATGGACTCAGAAGGTCTAACAGGATATCCTGAAGACTCAGAGACTGATAGGACAAGAGAAAAATGAAACCAGAGCAAAAGGCCACAGAAAAACACAAAAACCCATCAAGAAAATGGGAGCGTCCCTAGTGGAGTCGCTAGTATTTTTAACGAACCCTAAGAAGGAGTGGTTCGGTCCCATTGCGGGTCTGTCAATGTTTGTTTAATGAGTCCAGAGATAGTAAACTTGAAGGTTTTTCAAGATTATAGAGTTTGGAAAAACACTTAAAAGAGAACTCTCTCAGTTCCTTTTTCGTAAAATAGTCTGGATGAGACCGAAAAAGAGAGAAATTATCGCTCACCAGACACATACTTCAAATAATTTATCGAGCATGAAAATAACAAGGTCGCTCAACAATCTTTTCATATTTAGAGAGTCTGAAAAGAGATTAAAGAAAACTCCAGGGGGGTTCCTTTTTCGTATAACCTTGTTGAGCCCGAAAAAGTGATAAAATTATGCTCGATCATGTTCTTATGTTTTCATGAGCGCAAGAACGGACAAAAAGACTCTCAAGGTTTTATGTAAAAACCACAAAAAACAATCAAAACCACACCATAACGGAGAAAAATATATCCATATCCTTTTTGTAATCACCAATGTTTTACACCTACAAGTCATCACACTCATCTTTATATTAGTAATTAGGTTTAACCAATAGATAAACATAAAAACCCAAAAATGACATAGTAAAAAGTAAATTAAATGAGTAAAGAAACATTGTTACCATATCCTTCCACATTTTCACTATTGAGTTCCAAAAACCCCCATTTTACCCTCCGACTTCAGCATTGATTTTCGGGAGCTACAAGAGATCATTTGACGAATCGCCTGCACTTGGTTAGTTGTCTTTTGATACTGCGCAGCACTGCATCAGCCCAGTTAAATACTCGGGGCTCAGTACACTCGATGGCATACTGGAAATAGCTCTGTAATGCCATATGGGGAGCGAAACTCCCAGCCATCCAAGAAATTGTGAAGAGAATAGTGCAGAGAGTCAAGTCTGTTACTCCCTAGATCGTCACTTTCCCTTTCTTTCTTTTGGACTCGGGTACACAGTATTGATTGCAATATTCACTCATTTTTAACCCGCCACCTCTGCTGCTGGTCAGAATGACATGAGACCCGCACCTGGATAATCCGGTCAGGAAGTATATGTCCTCTATGTCAATGGCTAATGTGTGAGCTCCTACATTGAAAACTTGTTGGTTTGGATCCCACATACGAACTAGATACTCCAGTAATCTGACTTGGGCTCTCATGCCCGGGATACAGAAGTATTTTAAGAGACCACAATCTCTCAATGCAACTCTGGTGGGAGGATGATTCTCAGCATTTTCATTATCCTCCTCATGTTCTCGTTCCCGCCACTCAAGCACCATAATTGTTGGTCAAATACCTGTACAAGGAACATAAAGGCGGATTAATGATTTTGCTCATGATTTAGATCTTTTCCATTGGCTAAACATTTAAAAACAAATTGAGTTCTTCGCTGCTCGCAGGTGCCTTATTATACACAGTGCGAACACCTCACAGCTGGCTCAAATCTTGCCTCTGAGAACGTATTCTAAAAGAAAAAAACAAATTATTGAAAGAAAAACTTGTTGTTCACTTTCCAAGAAGAACTCTCACTATGTCGATGAGAATACAAAAATCAAATCTATGAACAAGCAAATAACAACCCAATCAACTCTTTCAACGAAAGCAAAAATAAAGAGCAAGTCAATAACTTTTCTCAAATGCAAAGGAAAACATTCTTTCAAACTCATAAGCAAATAAGAAAACCAAGCAAACTTAACTTTCAACCAATCACTAGATCCCAACAAATCAAACACATTCAGAATCTGAAGTCAGAGAGAACGGTTTGGCCAGAAAAGTCGAGAAACGAAAGTCAAGGCACAAAGGACAAGAAAAGTCTTAAAACCCTAAAACTATTCAAGAATGCAAACTAAAGAAAGAAATATATCAATCAGAGATCCAAGAAACATATCATAGGTATTCCAACTGATCTGAGCAGTCAGAAAGACCAAAACTCCATTTCAAAATTTTTGAAAAGATTGTTCGCAGGCAAGGAATGTAACACAGTGCGAGAACCTATGATTCTCGCAGGAAACCTTTGAGAAAGGTGCGAACACCTCGCATTGAACCCTATGTGTAGGGTGCGAACCTGACCAGTTCTCACAAGCTGCAGTTAAATGCAGTGCGAGAAGTCCTGAACATAACAAATTTTTTGAAAATTGAAGTAAAATTACAAAAAGCTTCTGGAGTCAGAAGGTCTAATAGGATATCCTGAAGACTCAGAGACTGATAGGACATGAGAAAAATGAAACCAGAAAAAAAGGCCACAAAAAAACACAAAAATCCATCAAGAAAATGGGAGCGTCCCCAGTGGAGTCACCAATTTTGTTTTAGGATTAATCTGTAAGTGCGGACACAAACCGATCTCCCTAGATCCACCTGGATCTAGAACAAAACAGGACAGAATAATACTCTTTCCCTAGATTTAGACTATTGAATGAACTAGGAGGTAAGAATCATGAACATACCTTATGATTCGCTTCCTTGGGTCTTTGTTGTTCCATCTTCGCTCCAATTCTCTTGTGCTGTCCAGACCACAACAGTACAAACCAATCGAAGTGAAGACAACTCAATATATCCAACAGTTAATCTATACATATGATTGAGGAGTTATGTAATAAAGTGACATTAGCTTTATGGGAAAGGGACATATTACTGTATTAAATTGATAGAAAGCAAGGATTACAACCTGAGCCTTGATGTTGCAAACGACCTTTCGATGGCTCCTAGCTCTGACACACACACTTGCTCATGCATGAAGAAGATCAACCACTTTTGATAACCTTGTTGGAGTTCTTAGCTGCTGTAGCATCAGTCCTTCATACAATATTTCACTAATTCTTCAATGTATTCTTAACCTTGTTTGCTTCTAACCTTTTCCATGAGAATCCCCTCAATATATAAGAGAGAATGAGTTAGTTACTTGGATAGGAATGATCCCAAAATATCAGGAAAGCCAGTACTTAGATAACCATTTGAATGCCATCTCATCCTTCTAGAAGATTCCCTTCTAGAAGGTTCGAGAATTCATCTTTTTCCCTTCTTTAGAAAGTGTTCACACCCTAATAGTTAGACACAGTGCGAACTTCTCGCACCCTGGCTTAAGGCAGCCTGCGAGAATCATACATTCTCACAGGCAAATGTATTGGTAGCCTGTGAACCTTCCTCGAAACTGTGATTTCTGGAAAGAGATAAAGGTAACTTTTCTCTGGAGAAAGTTCTAATGAAGAGCTTGAGTACACCATCATTAATACATCATCATGGAGACCAAAATCATGGATAACACCTAGACACTCCCTTTTCTTGTGGATTAATTCAGTCCCCATCTCTTATCCATGTCCCCTTAACAACTAGAATCACATTTTTATTATTAAAACATAGAAATACAATTCACATATTACATATTACATTTCTTTGGGAATAGCCACACATTATATCTACATAAGAATTAATTAAACTGGGGATTATAGTGGGGATGTTACAAGTCTCTCCAAGAACCATCATACTAGTAGTTGGATTATTAATGTGAGGTGGATAGAGCTCCAAGAAAATAGTAGATAGACACTTTCCTCTACTTATGGATTATCATGGTATGCTCAATAAGGACATGTGTTCCACCACAACTAACAATCATTATCAACAACTAAGAACTTCATATAGGTTTTTTAAGATAGAGAAGCCCATGAATTCTAATACTTGTAAGAATGTATTCAATGTATAACCAGAGTTGAACCTACCCCACACTCAAAATCAAAGTTTAATCCTTAGGTCAAACAAATGATTCAAATCATCTTAGGGAGCACCAACATTCAAATTAAAAGATGAATATAATAGAAAGCAGAAGGAAAACGTTGAAGCTAAAATCAAATCATAAATATAAAATAACACTAGACTAGAAGAAATCCAAAGATGAAAATATCAATCATTCTCACCAAACTAAAAAATAAGTAGAAGAGACAACAGTGTGGGATACTTACAGGAAATCAACATAGTATAACTAATATTTAAACAAAAATTTACATTCCATCTCCATAAATTTAAATAAGGGTAAAATATTTATCAAATAAACTTTTCACACAAGCTAAAACCAAACGAGAATGATTTTCAGGACCAAGTACATAATCTGGAAATAAAAAACAACAAGATTATGATGAACAATGGTCAAGGAAATTGATATCAAATCAAGCTTCATTTTCGAATAAATTTCAACATTTCATGATGAAAGTCAATATGAATTCTTGAAATGATTGAAAAAATAAATTCAAGAATTAACCCCCTTTGAGATTATTTACATGGATAAGGTCTTGTTGAAATAATATTTTGAAAATACTAGATTTTCAAATTCATAAATTGCATTGATATTCTTCACCAAGATATTCACTTCCTCTTTTATTATTGATCCAAGTCATCCAATGATTGTATCATTTACCCATGATGGTATAAGAAAATGAACCCACTGCCATGATTGAAAAATTAAGCAAATAAGGAAGTAAAATTATGTACAAATTAAAATGAATAAAATAAACTAAGAAAAATAAAGAGAAAACTATGCTAGCCATTGAGCGAAGAACTGAATTAAACTATAATCATGTAATTCAAACAACGTGAGACACACCATCAATATCATAAGAAAAATCATTTTCAGTAAAAACTGAGGAAGAAGACCAAGGATAAGAATTGGGAAAGATAGGTCAACCATTCAAAATAAGGCCCAATAACAAGATTCCCATGGTAAAATTTACAATCTAGAAGGAAAAATAAGAAAGGTTGTTAGAATTGATATTCAAGTAAATAATTTGCAACAAAATTATCTAATCTTATTAATAGATATACATTTTCCCTTTCATTTGGTGAAACATTTAAATATTTACTCGATAACATAGCATCATAGGTTGATGGAAATGAAGAGCCGAAACAGATTTTAAATCATTCACATGAAACATTCTACCAACACTCAAATCCTTTGGACTCCCTGCCATGAATAATTCCCTTGGACATTTGAAAACATCAATATTTTCAATCTTAGAAATTACATCTGATAACTTTCACCAATGTATCAAATTCTCCTTTCCATGAAAGATGATTATTAATTCCAAAGATTAAAACGATTTCAATAGTTTACTATGATGAGGAAAGTATAGAAAATTATAGTTGTGGAGTAATATTAGAATAATCAAGCTAGAAAATAGAGACTCCAATCAACAATTTCTTTGAAAAATATTTCTATTAAAACTAGATAAAATAACAAATTGGGAACCACATGTGATAGGGAATCAGGGATGGGTTTCTAATTCATTGTTGATTTGATAAATGAAATGATTAATAAATCACTTAGAATAATAACATAGAAATATTTTCAAGGTAATCTAGGCATAGAAATGTGTTCAAGGTAATCCAAGCCTAGAAGTTCAAAAACAAAACTTCCCTAAGTTGTCCAAAAACATGTTTCGAGTCTGTAGGGAAGGATGTCTTTGGATGGTGGTTGCATCATCCATTTGTTCAACCTACACAAATGATAGAGAATCCTATGTTTAGAAAGTTGAGAATTTGATAGGAAAACTCTTTCTTAAATGGATAAAAATTAGAAAATAGAATATTTACATGCATAAATGTATAAATTAAGACTAAAACTAATTGCAACATAAACTAGAAAGATCACTTAGCTAAGTTCTTCAATCTGAACTGTCTACTACAACTACTCTGGATGAAACAAATCTAAGAAGACACTCAATGGGAAATAAATCATCTTAATAACTCCAAACTATAAACATCAAAAGTGATTAAAAGGGATTGGAGTGGTCTTAATCCAAGATGGAAATTTTTTTAACACTCAATCTTTCATTAAATTTGTACATGACAACAAGATCAAAACTCAAAGGAAACCCAATCTAAGAAATATGTTTCCAATCAGAATTCATTTAATATAAAGATTTCAAATTGGAAATCCTTAAGTTTCAATTTCATAACGAAATGAAATGTTATGTGTAACATTTTAAAATTTTCTTTTCATTAATTTTTAAAATGATAATCTGT
>JZKD02S0913620.1:0-13956 GCA_000966675.3 Picea glauca
TCCCTGTAGGGGTTTTACCACGTGAAAACATCGGTGTGTTGATCTTTGATCTGGTTATGTGAGTGGTTACTGAAGGTGTTCGTCCTCTGTTGGAATACCTGTGTTGTCGAACAGACCTTCTTTAGACTTGAAGGTTGTATTCTAAACATCAGTTGGTTCGATGGGAACCTGGTGATAGCCAGACTTCAAGTCAATCTTGCTAAAGAAATTTCCCCCCTTTAGTTGGTCAAGAAGGTCATCAATCCTAGGAATGGGGTAGCTGTTCCTGACCGTGATTTTTTTAAGGCTCTGTAATCAATGCAGAGTCACCAAGTCCTGTCCTTCTTCTGCACTAGTACAATCGAGATTTTGAAAGGGGAAGAGTTGAGTCTGATGTTCCCCTTTTGAAGAAGCTCTTGGATATGAAGCCTGATTTCATCATTCTCCATTAGCGAGCGTCGATAGATTGGTCCATTAGGTAGAGGTGTGTCTGGGGTTAGATCAATTGGATGCTTGACTTGGCAGTGTGTTGGTACCCCTATAGGTGAGATGAAGATGTCTCTGTATTCTTCCACGATCCCGTCCACTTGCTTCTGCTGCAAAGAGAGGCGTTGTGTAGAGGCTGCGGATGTGGAAGAAACCTTCTACTTACTGTGAGAATGGATCACAAAGAAGATGAACTTCCCGGTATGTGAAATGACCTTACTGCATTTCTTAGTAGAGATTAAAGAAATAGCAGTAGTCGGTGCCACCTCTGGGATGTTGTACAATTATCTACCCAAAGTAATAATAACACTATGGGGTCTAGACTCATACACAGAATGACACTTCCACAAATATGGTTGTCCTAAAAGAACATCACAAACTTCAAGGGGAGAAATATCACACAGTACCTCATATTTGAAAGGCTTGATGTCGTAGGGAAGACAAGACTATTGGTTGACGCAAAGATATATTCCTTGATGAAGCCAGCCGATGGTGTATGGTTGCGGGTGTGGTGTCATTGGAAGGTTTAGCCGCTTGATGACCTCTACTGAAATCAGGTTCTTCTTACTACCGCTTTCGACAATTAAATGAATCGGAGCCCCCTTGTTGGCCCTTGACCAAGTTTTGAGGATTCTTGGTCATGTTTGACCTATTTTGGGACTTCGATAGGCTATCGAAGGCGGAGAACAATATGAAGCAGAGATCATGGGATATCAGCCCCTTTTTAGGGATTTTTAGGTTTTGGGATTATGTAACGGGTATGGGAATGTCGTCCCATGGGTTTACCCATGCTTAGGCCTATTTTGTAATGTATAAATAGAAGGCTAAACAATGTAAGAAAATGCAGTTGCAAGTTGGCTAAGTGCTAGAGTTGGATCTATGTGATCAAGAGTTGTAAGTGGACTGTGCATACTGTGTGAGACTTGCAAAGCTAAGTGCAAGTGGTGGTAACAGACTATGGAAGGCTTTGTGTTGTGACCTAACTCAGGGAAGGAGGATCTGGCGAGGTGTGCGCAAATCTCTTGTCCTTTGAGGAGTGGGTCTTGTGGCTCTCTGCATTGAATGAAGATAATAAAGAAGAGAAGAGTTGGTGGACATAGCCCTAGGGTGGGGTTGAACCACATAAATGGTGTGTCTATCTGTTTTGTGCGATGTGTTGATGTGTTTATGTGTTTATTTTCATAGTGCTTTAATATAGATGAATGATTTTTTGATGCTTAGTGCTTAATATTATGGATGGATGTTATATATGACTTATATACATGTGCTTAGTGCTTGAATATTCTAAGATCTGATATGTTTCATTGTGCTAAGTGTTGTTAGATGCAAGATCTGATTGAATACTACGATTATTTGTAATTAGGGTTTAATCGTGCTATAACTAAGATTGAATATTGATGAATGTTAATTGTTGAGTGCTCTGTCAAGTGTTAGAATCATAGATCTATGTCCCAGCTAAGGTTGCAGACATATGAGTCATGCAACCACCCCTGCCTCTACCTTGGGTGAGACTTCATCTGCTTCGTAGGTGTTTCTAAAAGGGTTGGTAGTTAGGGTTTTGTTGGTGCATTGTTGTAGCATTGAAACCTAGGTCTACCCCTGTGCCAACAAATGGTTCTGTTGTCGGGACCTGAAATTGTGATTGTTGGGAACTAAGGAAAAAGAAGCTTTATGCGAATATTTGATCTGAAATTGTGAAATCTTTGTGCGTAGATATGTCTCTCTAGTGTGTAGTATTCTACTTAATCTGTGGAGCTCTGTGCTAAGAAAAGAAGCTTGATCTGAAGAAAAGAGGTAAGATATGAATGCTTTGTGCTCTGATAGAGGTAAGAATAGTGAAAAGTTTTAGATCTGGAAGCTTTGTGCTCTGCTGAAGATAAGATTAGTGGAATTTTTTGTTTCTAAAGTATGGATCTAGGTATGTTTGATAAGAATTGTCCTAGCTCGAAAACTAGGGCATTGATAGAAGAAAGAAGATTTGATATGCATAGATCTGATAAAAATAGTGAAAGATATGTTATACCTATGCATAAAGAGAATGTTTGGACTAACAAATGGATGCAGGATCCTAGAAAGAATTTTTTGTAGGTTAGCTACTAGGATCCTTGTTGGCCCTTAACCAAGTTTTGGGAGATACTTGGTCATGTTTGACCATTTTTGGGACTTCGACAGCCCGTCGAAGATGGAGCGCCAGACGAAGCGGAGATTGTGAAATCTCGGCCCACTTTTGGGTCCCTTTTGGGTTTTTGGGAATATGTAATGGGAAAAGGATGTCGGCCCACGGGTTTACCCACGCTTAGGCCCACTTTTGTAATATATAAATAGATGTCTAGGCATCTATCAGAAGAGATGGGAATGTATGGGATGTAAGATAAGTGCTACTATATTTTGTAAGTTCTCTATGCATGACTGTAAGAGGCTTGCAGAGCTAAGTGAAAGTTGTTGTAAGGAGTTGTGAAAGGCTTTGTGTTGTAACGCAAGGAAGAAGGATCTAGCGAGCTACGTGGATCTTCTGTCCTATGCGAAGAAGGTTTTTGGTGGCTCTGTGTCGTAACTGATTGAAGACGCTAATAAAAAAGATGAGTTGGTGGATGTAGCCCCAGGGTGGGGGTGAACCACATAAATCTGTGTGTTATTCTTTGTGCTTCAACTTGATGTGTTTATCCCTTCTTTTGTAAGTGCTTTGATATATTTAGATAGATCTACTTATTCTTTGTGCTTCTTAGAGGTGTGTGAATGTTAGATCTAACATGTATGAAGATGCTTAGTGTTGGTCTACCATATATGATTTGTTTTATTGTTGCTAAGTGCTAAAATACCTTAGATCTAAGTGAATGTTGCAATGCTTTGTGCTATCTACGAAGTATAATAAGGGTTGAATATTGACGAATAATCTATGCTAAGTACTTTGTAAGCGATATAATCGCATATCTATGTCCCAACTAAGGTTGCAGACACTTGAGTCCTGTAACCACCCCTACCTCTACCTCGGGTGAGACTTCATCTGCTTCGCAGGTGTTGCTGAAAGGGTCAGTAATTAGGGCTTTGTTGGTGTGCTCTTGAGCATTGAACCTTGGGTCTGCCCCTGTGCCAACAAATGGTTCTGTTGCCAGGACCTGAAATTGTGATTTTTTGGAACTAAGAAAGAAGAGGCTTGTGCAAAAGAAAGCTTTGTGTGTAGATATGTGCCCTAGTGCGCAGTACCCTACTCAGTTTATAAGCTCTGTGCTAAAGAAAGAAGGTCGGATCTGTAGAGAAGAAGAAGGATCTGAAAGCTTTATGCTCCAAGGAAGGTAAAAGCGAGAAGTTCTGATTGAAAGAGGTAAGATCTGTAAACTTTGTGCTCTATTAAAGGTAAGAATAGTTAAAGAAGTCTTAGATCTGAAATATTTGTTCTCTGTAAAAGTAAGATAGGTGGAAATTTTTGTTTCTAGAGTATGGATCTAGGAATATCTTATAGGTTTTGTCCTAGTTTGAAAGCTAGGGTGTTAAGAGACGAAAGAAGGTTTGATATGAATAGATTTGATAAGAATAATGAAAGATATGTTATACCTATGCATAGAAAGAATGTTTGGAATAACAAATGGATGCAGGATCCTAGAAAGAATTTGTTTCAGGTTAACTCCTATGATCCTAGTGCGCAGTATAAGGGATATGGGGATCATTTAAAAGAAAGAGAGGATTGACCCTCTATTATAGTTGCAGAAGACCAGGACATATTCCTAAGGAATGCCCCGGAACAAGACCTAATTTACTTTGTTGTAAGGCTATGGACCATGAAGTGTTGGATTGCCCTAGAATGATCGCTAAGCTTGAAGGAATGAATCTGAACCAAGAAAACATGAAGGCAGATCCAGAAAAGGAAGAACCCCAGCAAGAATCAGAGAAAGTATTGATACAAATGAAGGAGACCCTGAATGACCACCGACATGTCAGATTATCAGAGATTTTCAAAGAAAAAGAATGCATTGAAGCAAGAATAGGGGACTTCGACATTGACTGTGTTCTTGATGAAGAGACACAAGTGAATATTATGCCAAAAAGAACTTGGGAAGCTATAGGGAAGCCTGCTATGATCCCTTCATTAGGAGGAATAGGACTATTTAGAGGGAAGTTGGTAAGTTTATGTGGGAGGCTTGCTCAGATATCTACGACTGTCAATGGAACTTTGACAAAGGAAGATTTTGAGATTATCAAATGTATTGAAAATAGCACCCCGTTTACCATGTTACTAGGGAAATCTTGGATTGAAAGAGATCAAACTAGATGGAAAGAAGAAGAAGAAGCCTCAGAACAGAAAAAACAAGAGTTAAAATATTTCATGACCAAAAGGATCGTTAAATTGATTAAAGAATAGGAAAACAGATCAAATCTATTTGACCCTAGAGACTCCGATGTTGAAGCTGCAAGACCACTAGAATACCCTTAGAAGACTAAAGTACTTACTCCAGAGACAAAAGAGATGTTAACCCTCAAATATTCTCAACAACGCGTAGTAGCTATATCTAAAGAAGATAAGAATCAGAATGGAAAGAAGAATTGAGACGAAGCTCACTGGAAAGAAGGCTAGGAAGCTAAGCAAGAAGAGGGATAAGATTGAAAAATTACAAAAGGTTCCAGAGGGAGCCTCACAGAAGGAAAATTTACAGAATTTGATCTTCCCCGAGATATCAGAACAACAACATAGGTCACTTCTCCATGGTGAGGCAATATATCCATTGGGGATGATATATCCATTCAAATGATGCTCCAAATGGATGGAAAAACATTTATTACTTTCCACCTAACCAATGGACCGCGCCATAAACTATGTGGAAATATCACCTAGATATCTATGAATGCCAATGGAACTTCGACAGAGGAAGAATTTGAAGTTGTTAAATTTATTAAGAACAACGCTCCATTTTCTATGTTACTAGGAAAACCTTGGATTGAAGGAGATCAAGCTAGAAGGAAAGAAGAAGAAATGCTATAGCAGAAGAAGAAAGAGTTAAAATATTTCATGACTAGGAGGATCACATACTTGATTGAAGAACAAGAGAACTGAGCAAAGCTATTTAAGACTAGAGACTTGGATGTCGAAGTAGGAAGAACACAAGAAGATTTGCAGAAGACTGAAGTACTTGTCCTGGATAGCGATGAAGTATTACCCCTGATTTCTAGGAAATAATATCACCAATGCGAAGTTACTCTGCTAGAAGAATATAAGACTCGGAATGGAAAAAGGAATTCTGAGACGAAGCTCACCAGAAAGAAGGCTAGAAAACTAAGAAGAAAGCTAAGATCGAAAAGTTACAGAAGGTTCCAGAGGGAACCTCACAGAAGGAAAATTTGCAAAATTGGAACTTCGTTGGGATATCAGAATAGCGTCACATGGCACTTTTCCATGGTGAAGAAATATAGTCGTTAGAAATCGTATAACCGTTAGACCAACGACCCAAATGGGTAGAAATGCATTTATGATCAGAAAGTTCACCACCAGACCATTGGGACCATGCCATAATGGACAGAACCGAGTTAATGAAGTCTTCTCTCCCATTGCAAGAGATTCGTTGCCAAGTTATCTATTTATCCCGTCATGCTACACAACGAGAACACTTTTGCTAACTGTGAATCTGAGTCCGCAGACTAGTTGATTTTTCACAGTGATCATCGTGCTATTGGCATTCATCCCGTTGCATTGAGCAGTTACTCTTCGAACCTGAGATATTCAACCACGAGTGTGCATGTCAAAAGAGCTTAGAGCTACAGAGAAAATTGTCGAATAATTTCTCATTGACCTAATGACTGAAAGAGAAATGTCTACAAGTATTCAAGTGTCATCGATGAGAGGAGTGCAAGCCTCTTCGTTGACTTCTCACGAAGCCAAATCATCCCTACCATCAGCAGAAAAGAGAACCAAACACAGAGATGACCTAGAAAATGTGAAGTTGATCCCGTCTATATTGCATGATTTCATACCGCCTCTGGATGGCATGATGATTCGAGATAGTGTGCCAAGATATTTCGAGTACTCCATGATTACTGCATACCTCTCGAAGGGGATACACGTAGTTCATGCACAACAAGACAAGATCACAGTGTTGAAGTTCAGTGACTTCAACCTTAGATATCGCAAGAACTATAGTATGCTCGCTCTGTACAAATACTTGACCAGGATGAAGGGGAAGAACTCCAAGATAATCCCCTAGCTGTGGACGATGAACCTCGTGCAGTCCACCCTATTAAATGTAATAAAGATCCCACACTTTGGAAGGAACCAAGAAGTGAACGCCCATGTCAATCTATTTCTTTCATGTTACCATGGCGGTTACTTATGGCTAGACCGTTGTATTACAATTGATCCGACGTTGATCCATAGGATCACGAGATTAAGTATGCAAGGACCCGACCCGTAGGATTTCTATTCAAGAAAAGCCACAGATCGTGCACTAGCACAAAAGATCAAAGACACATATGGCAATGTTGAAAAGGGAATGTGAGGCTACAAGGTAGCCTCCATCCAGAATGGAGTAGTGCACCTAGACTGCCAGCTCATATCCAGAACATTAGTAAGGAAGAACAGACCTATGCAAGTCACAGGCTTTGTTGTTGACCTCGCAGGGAAGTGCGTGGAAGGCTTACATATGAACTGGGTGAAGTACCTAGCTAATCAGTTGGAACTAGACTATCGCAAAGCACAGGATTAGGGCTACGAATTTCACTTTAGCTAGCTCCTGATCCTCATTGCTTTTGTTTCCTAAGAGATGCCGGAAGGTGCGAACTTCCCGGATATTGAACCATTCAAGCCGCTTTCTACGAAGTTCACTACCCTTTGGTACTCGAGTGATATGAACAAACAGTGGAAGTTGAACGNTGCATTTCTTAGTAGAGATTAAAGAAATAGCAGTAGTCGGTGCCACCTCTGGGATGTTGTACAATTATCTACCCAAAGTAATAATAACACTATGGGGTCTAGACTCATACACAGAATGACACTTCCACAAATATGGTTGTCCTAAAAGAACATCACAAACTTCAAGGGGAGAAATATCACACAGTACCTCATATTTGAAAGGCTTGATGTCGTAGGGAAGACAAGACTATTGGTTGACGCAAAGATATATTCCTTGATGAAGCCAGCCGATGGTGTATGGTTGCGGGTGTGGTGTCATTGGAAGGTTTAGCCGCTTGATGACCTCTACTGAAATCAGGTTCTTCTTACTACCGCTTTCGACAATTAAATGAATCGGAGCCCCCTTGTTGGCCCTTGACCAAGTTTTGAGGATTCTTGGTCATGTTTGACCTATTTTGGGACTTCGATAGGCTATCGAAGGCGGAGAACAATATGAAGCAGAGATCATGGGATATCAGCCCCTTTTTAGGGATTTTTAGGTTTTGGGATTATGTAACGGGTATGGGAATGTCGTCCCATGGGTTTACCCATGCTTAGGCCTATTTTGTAATGTATAAATAGAAGGCTAAACAATGTAAGAAAATGCAGTTGCAAGTTGGCTAAGTGCTAGAGTTGGATCTATGTGATCAAGAGTTGTAAGTGGACTGTGCATACTGTGTGAGACTTGCAAAGCTAAGTGCAAGTGGTGGTAACAGACTATGGAAGGCTTTGTGTTGTGACCTAACTCAGGGAAGGAGGATCTGGCGAGGTGTGCGCAAATCTCTTGTCCTTTGAGGAGTGGGTCTTGTGGCTCTCTGCATTGAATGAAGATAATAAAGAAGAGAAGAGTTGGTGGACATAGCCCTAGGGTGGGGTTGAACCACATAAATGGTGTGTCTATCTGTTTTGTGCGATGTGTTGATGTGTTTATGTGTTTATTTTCATAGTGCTTTAATATAGATGAATGATTTTTTGATGCTTAGTGCTTAATATTATGGATGGATGTTATATATGACTTATATACATGTGCTTAGTGCTTGAATATTCTAAGATCTGATATGTTTCATTGTGCTAAGTGTTGTTAGATGCAAGATCTGATTGAATACTACGATTATTTGTAATTAGGGTTTAATCGTGCTATAACTAAGATTGAATATTGATGAATGTTAATTGTTGAGTGCTCTGTCAAGTGTTAGAATCATAGATCTATGTCCCAGCTAAGGTTGCAGACATATGAGTCATGCAACCACCCCTGCCTCTACCTTGGGTGAGACTTCATCTGCTTCGTAGGTGTTTCTAAAAGGGTTGGTAGTTAGGGTTTTGTTGGTGCATTGTTGTAGCATTGAAACCTAGGTCTACCCCTGTGCCAACAAATGGTTCTGTTGTCGGGACCTGAAATTGTGATTGTTGGGAACTAAGGAAAAAGAAGCTTTATGCGAATATTTGATCTGAAATTGTGAAATCTTTGTGCGTAGATATGTCTCTCTAGTGTGTAGTATTCTACTTAATCTGTGGAGCTCTGTGCTAAGAAAAGAAGCTTGATCTGAAGAAAAGAGGTAAGATATGAATGCTTTGTGCTCTGATAGAGGTAAGAATAGTGAAAAGTTTTAGATCTGGAAGCTTTGTGCTCTGCTGAAGATAAGATTAGTGGAATTTTTTGTTTCTAAAGTATGGATCTAGGTATGTTTGATAAGAATTGTCCTAGCTCGAAAACTAGGGCATTGATAGAAGAAAGAAGATTTGATATGCATAGATCTGATAAAAATAGTGAAAGATATGTTATACCTATGCATAAAGAGAATGTTTGGACTAACAAATGGATGCAGGATCCTAGAAAGAATTTTTTGTAGGTTAGCTACTAGGATCCTTGTTGGCCCTTAACCAAGTTTTGGGAGATACTTGGTCATGTTTGACCATTTTTGGGACTTCGACAGCCCGTCGAAGATGGAGCGCCAGACGAAGCGGAGATTGTGAAATCTCGGCCCACTTTTGGGTCCCTTTTGGGTTTTTGGGAATATGTAATGGGAAAAGGATGTCGGCCCACGGGTTTACCCACGCTTAGGCCCACTTTTGTAATATATAAATAGATGTCTAGGCATCTATCAGAAGAGATGGGAATGTATGGGATGTAAGATAAGTGCTACTATATTTTGTAAGTTCTCTATGCATGACTGTAAGAGGCTTGCAGAGCTAAGTGAAAGTTGTTGTAAGGAGTTGTGAAAGGCTTTGTGTTGTAACGCAAGGAAGAAGGATCTAGCGAGCTACGTGGATCTTCTGTCCTATGCGAAGAAGGTTTTTGGTGGCTCTGTGTCGTAACTGATTGAAGACGCTAATAAAAAAGATGAGTTGGTGGATGTAGCCCCAGGGTGGGGGTGAACCACATAAATCTGTGTGTTATTCTTTGTGCTTCAACTTGATGTGTTTATCCCTTCTTTTGTAAGTGCTTTGATATATTTAGATAGATCTACTTATTCTTTGTGCTTCTTAGAGGTGTGTGAATGTTAGATCTAACATGTATGAAGATGCTTAGTGTTGGTCTACCATATATGATTTGTTTTATTGTTGCTAAGTGCTAAAATACCTTAGATCTAAGTGAATGTTGCAATGCTTTGTGCTATCTACGAAGTATAATAAGGGTTGAATATTGACGAATAATCTATGCTAAGTACTTTGTAAGCGATATAATCGCATATCTATGTCCCAACTAAGGTTGCAGACACTTGAGTCCTGTAACCACCCCTACCTCTACCTCGGGTGAGACTTCATCTGCTTCGCAGGTGTTGCTGAAAGGGTCAGTAATTAGGGCTTTGTTGGTGTGCTCTTGAGCATTGAACCTTGGGTCTGCCCCTGTGCCAACAAATGGTTCTGTTGCCAGGACCTGAAATTGTGATTTTTTGGAACTAAGAAAGAAGAGGCTTGTGCAAAAGAAAGCTTTGTGTGTAGATATGTGCCCTAGTGCGCAGTACCCTACTCAGTTTATAAGCTCTGTGCTAAAGAAAGAAGGTCGGATCTGTAGAGAAGAAGAAGGATCTGAAAGCTTTATGCTCCAAGGAAGGTAAAAGCGAGAAGTTCTGATTGAAAGAGGTAAGATCTGTAAACTTTGTGCTCTATTAAAGGTAAGAATAGTTAAAGAAGTCTTAGATCTGAAATATTTGTTCTCTGTAAAAGTAAGATAGGTGGAAATTTTTGTTTCTAGAGTATGGATCTAGGAATATCTTATAGGTTTTGTCCTAGTTTGAAAGCTAGGGTGTTAAGAGACGAAAGAAGGTTTGATATGAATAGATTTGATAAGAATAATGAAAGATATGTTATACCTATGCATAGAAAGAATGTTTGGAATAACAAATGGATGCAGGATCCTAGAAAGAATTTGTTTCAGGTTAACTCCTATGATCCTAGTGCGCAGTATAAGGGATATGGGGATCATTTAAAAGAAAGAGAGGATTGACCCTCTATTATAGTTGCAGAAGACCAGGACATATTCCTAAGGAATGCCCCGGAACAAGACCTAATTTACTTTGTTGTAAGGCTATGGACCATGAAGTGTTGGATTGCCCTAGAATGATCGCTAAGCTTGAAGGAATGAATCTGAACCAAGAAAACATGAAGGCAGATCCAGAAAAGGAAGAACCCCAGCAAGAATCAGAGAAAGTATTGATACAAATGAAGGAGACCCTGAATGACCACCGACATGTCAGATTATCAGAGATTTTCAAAGAAAAAGAATGCATTGAAGCAAGAATAGGGGACTTCGACATTGACTGTGTTCTTGATGAAGAGACACAAGTGAATATTATGCCAAAAAGAACTTGGGAAGCTATAGGGAAGCCTGCTATGATCCCTTCATTAGGAGGAATAGGAATATTCAGAGGGAAGTTGGTAAGTTTATGTGGGAGGCTTGCTCAGATATCTATGACTTTCAATGGAACTTTGACAAAGGAAGATTTTGATATTATCAAATGTATTGAAAATAACACCCCGTTTACCATGTTACTAGGGAAAGATTGGATTGAAAGAGATCAAGCTAGATGGAAAGAAGAAGAAGAAGCCTCAGAATAGAAAAAACAAGAGTTAAAATATTTCATGACCAAAAGGATCATTAAATTGATTAAAGAATAGGAAAACAGATCAAATCTATTTGACCCTAGAGACTCTGATGTCGAAGCTGCAAGACCACTAGAATACCCTTAGAAGACTAAAGTACTTACTCCAGAGACAAAAGAGATGTTAACCCTCAAATATTCTCAACAACGCGTAGTAGCTATATCTAAAGAAGATAAGAATCAGAATGGAAAGAAGAATTGAGACGAAGCTCACTGGAAAGAAGGCTAGGAAGCTAAGCAAGAAGAGGGATAAGATTGAAAAATTACAAAAGGTTCCAGAGGGAGCCTCACAGAAGGAAAATTTACAGAATTTGATCTTCCCCGAGATATCAGAACAACAACATAGGTCACTTCTCCATGGTGAGGCAATATATCCATTGGGGATGATATATCCATTCAAATGATGCTCCAAATGGATGGAAAAACATTTATTACTTTCCACCTAACCAATGGACCGCGCCATAAACTATGTGGAAATATCACCTAGATATCTATGAATGCCAATGGAACTTCGACAGAGGAAGAATTTGAAGTTGTTAAATTTATTAAGAACAACGCTCCATTTTCTATGTTACTAGGAAAACCTTGGATTGAAGGAGATCAAGCTAGAAGGAAAGAAGAAGAAATGCTATAGCAGAAGAAGAAAGAGTTAAAATATTTCATGACTAGGAGGATCACATACTTGATTGAAGAACAAGAGAACTGAGCAAAGCTATTTAAGACTAGAGACTTGGATGTCGAAGTAGGAAGAACACAAGAAGATTTGCAGAAGACTGAAGTACTTGTCCTGGATAGCGATGAAGTATTACCCCTGATTTCTAGGAAATAATATCACCAATGCGAAGTTACTCTGCTAGAAGAATATAAGACTCGGAATGGAAAAAGGAATTCTGAGACGAAGCTCACCAGAAAGAAGGCTAGAAAACTAAGAAGAAAGCTAAGATCGAAAAGTTACAGAAGGTTCCAGAGGGAACCTCACAGAAGGAAAATTTGCAAAATTGGAACTTCGTTGGGATATCAGAATAGCGTCACATGGCACTTTTCCATGGTGAAGAAATATAGTCGTTAGAAATCGTATAACCGTTAGACCAACGACCCAAATGGGTAGAAATGCATTTATGATCAGAAAGTTCACCACCAGACCATTGGGACCATGCCATAATGGACAGAACCGAGTTAATGAAGTCTTCTCTCCCATTGCAAGAGATTCGTTGCCAAGTTATCTATTTATCCCGTCATGCTACACAACGAGAACACTTTTGCTAACTGTGAATCTGAGTCCGCAGACTAGTTGATTTTTCACAGTGATCATCGTGCTATTGGCATTCATCCCGTTGCATTGAGCAGTTACTCTTCGAACCTGAGATATTCAACCACGAGTGTGCATGTCAAAAGAGCTTAGAGCTACAGAGAAAATTGTCGAATAATTTCTCATTGACCTAATGACTGAAAGAGAAATGTCTACAAGTATTCAAGTGTCATCGATGAGAGGAGTGCAAGCCTCTTCGTTGACTTCTCACGAAGCCAAATCATCCCTACCATCAGCAGAAAAGAGAACCAAACACAGAGATGACCTAGAAAATGTGAAGTTGATCCCGTCTATATTGCATGATTTCATACCGCCTCTGGATGGCATGATGATTCGAGATAGTGTGCCAAGATATTTCGAGTACTCCATGATTACTGCATACCTCTCGAAGGGGATACACGTAGTTCATGCACAACAAGACAAGATCACAGTGTTGAAGTTCAGTGACTTCAACCTTAGATATCGCAAGAACTATAGTATGCTCGCTCTGTACAAATACTTGACCAGGATGAAGGGGAAGAACTCCAAGATAATCCCCTAGCTGTGGACGATGAACCTCGTGCAGTCCACCCTATTAAATGTAATAAAGATCCCACACTTTGGAAGGAACCAAGAAGTGAACGCCCATGTCAATCTATTTCTTTCATGTTACCATGGCGGTTACTTATGGCTAGACCGTTGTATTACAATTGATCCGACGTTGATCCATAGGATCACGAGATTAAGTATGCAAGGACCCGACCCGTAGGATTTCTATTCAAGAAAAGCCACAGATCGTGCACTAGCACAAAAGATCAAAGACACATATGGCAATGTTGAAAAGGGAATGTGAGGCTACAAGGTAGCCTCCATCCAGAATGGAGTAGTGCACCTAGACTGCCAGCTCATATCCAGAACATTAGTAAGGAAGAACAGACCTATGCAAGTCACAGGCTTTGTTGTTGACCTCGCAGGGAAGTGCGTGGAAGGCTTACATATGAACTGGGTGAAGTACCTAGCTAATCAGTTGGAACTAGACTATCGCAAAGCACAGGATTAGGGCTACGAATTTCACTTTAGCTAGCTCCTGATCCTCATTGCTTTTGTTTCCTAAGAGATGCCGGAAGGTGCGAACTTCCCGGATATTGAACCATTCAAGCCGCTTTCTACGAAGTTCACTACCCTTTGGTACTCGAGTGATATGAACAAACAGTGGAAGTTGAACG
>JZKD02S0913631.1:0-13956 GCA_000966675.3 Picea glauca
CACAATGATAATGGCCCTCATCTCCCCCCCCCTCGACACTTCGGGCTCTGGGCGCTTTCATTTCTCGTTATGGTAACTCATTGATATTTAGAGGGCATCATTTGGCCCGACCCTATCCTTGTCTCCACTCCCACTTTATTTGGCATTAAAGTATTAGTCATGCTACTGCCAAACACGCATACTCTACCCTTAGTTTATGGTATGCTATGTCATGCAATTTATGGTTTATTTTGCTTCTCGAGACTATAGGGACAAACATAGAACTATTATGTTGATGGTCTGGTTTTCTTTCGGCCCGACCAGTAGCATAGTTAATGTATAGTGTTTTTCAAGATAATACAACGCTGTGAGGATAATTTACAAAAAAAAAAAAACCTCCAAAATTAAGATAATAACACTACAAATTTTAAATAAAATATATAATAATTTTTTTCTAAGTTATATTATGTGGAAAATCCTCAAGTACTTCCTCTTCTCTTCATTTTGAATATGGTACTTAAGATAAACCCTAGAATCTTCATGTCACAAAGCCAATTAACAATAACACTCATTTCTCCCAACCACCTCAACCAAACTTAGTTGACATAAATAAAATATATAATATATAATAACTTTTTCAAAATTAAATAAATTTTATAATGAAATAAAAAACGCATCTTTATTATAATAAAGAAATAATACACATTATTATAAATATATATATATATATATATATATATATATATAATAAAAAAACAATAAATAAAAATGATTTAAAAACAGAAATAAAAATGATTATAAGGTGAGGGTAAATATTTTGGAACATAGAGAAAGTAAGTTGTACAACACTTATATTAATGAACACATGGGAATCATCTATATAAAGAACGTCCTTCTCTAATCACATCTAATCTTAATAAATCGCCACGTGGCAACTCATTCATACGGCAAGGATGGTACATTCATAAATCTTCATTTCCATATTCAACGAGACTTATTCTATTCAATTGCTATAAAGTAAAGTATCTTAATCATTGTCTTGATATTATAAAACTATACGACACAACTGACTTTACTAAAGTAGCTACAGAGGAAATGAGGTACACCTATGAAGGATCGCTTATAGGACCCACTCACTTTATATACACACGTGTCAAAGACAAGGAATAAAATGAGGGCCTCCCTTACACAAAAGTATCAATTGCCCCTTACTTTCTCTCCTTGATTTGAGATCCTACCCTTCCACTTGACTTCAAAGTAGGTTCTTTCATCATTTCGGTTGAGGGTTTTGAATACTTTGTTACTTGTACATGGTTTTGAATACTTTTCCATTCATGGTAAGGATTTTGATTTGAGGTGTCATTGATAATGGCATGATGGAGGATACGTCGGGTATACTTGACAAGTTTTATAGTGAGTTCATATGTTTGGTAGTATTGATGATCGACTCATGAGATGGTTGGATGATGTACTAGCACATAGGTTAGGAGGACCAATGATGTCTTGTCGAGTAAGACGAACAATCAATGAGATGTCACATAGTAGGGTTCGACAGAGCACGGCATGACTTCACATTATGATAGATTGTGTGTGTTGGCCATGGTAAGACAACAATGTTGATAAGTGCATCGAAGATATGTGAATGCTTGATGAAGTAGGGACATGATCTTCTTTGACAATTACGTGTATGCTTAGATGGATGATAGCATTGTCGCACATTGGACAATTGGTTCTCCAAGTATGTTTGGGTCGGGGGAGGTGATAGTAGTTTGCCTATGGTTGGGTGGTGATGGCGCGACATCGCCTATGGTGAAACAAGGGCTTTGACATTTTGCATGGTTAAAGGTCACTGGCCTGGGTTCAGTCAGGACATGTTGGTTAGGCGTATTTTGAGTAATACAAGTGGTTAATGGTCAATTGGTTAGTGGTATGGGATGCTCAAGCGGAACAAAAAGTCTAGCCTCATGACATCCATACTTCATTCTTTTTGTAATGTTTGAGGTTTACTCTTTAGATATAAAAGATGAAGAAGATTAAATATTTTACGATTTTGACATTTTTGGGTTTTTTATTACTTGAATATAGTCATGACAACTTTGTTGAAATTGCAATTTTGGATTTGTTGACATTGATGTTTTCAATGTAGAAATTGATTCAACATCCTTAAATACTCCTATTGCACCTTGATTTTGCAATGTTAACTATTGATACATACAATTCCATCAAATCCAAAATGATTCTTGTTAAATTTATGCAAAAAACATCGGTTTCCCTTTATATTATTATAAATGGTCGGGAAAAATCAAATTCATATAATTAGACTACAACTATAAGAGATCAATTTTGAAAGATGTTACATACTTCTAAACCCAACATCATTTGAGATCTCTTGTTTTACTACATTATTTACACAAACAAGAAGAAAACACATTGTTCTTGTCGACTTAAAAAAAAACACTCAACATTGGATCTTCGTAAAGTACAAGGTTTGCTCATAATATAGATTCATTGCAAGATATTGTTCACTTCTTCCTAACCTCAAATGTAAAAAAAAGACTACTCTCACATATTTCCAAATAAAGTGTCTTTGATTGAATTTAATCTTATACATTTGTATTTCTTTTCTCTTTATCTATGTCTACTTTTTTTAGGAGAATCCTAATATATTTAAAAAAAAAATTGAAAATGCTTTAGGTGAACCCTTTCTCTTTTTTATATCTTATTTCATAAATCTAATCCATAAACATTAATACTAAATTAATATAAATTAACAACCATCATTCAAATTTATAATGAATAAAGATATGTTCTCACATTTATAATGAATAAAGATATGGACCAAGGATCCAAGACAATAATATGCAATAATGCAAAGTGAGTATCTCCATATCCAAATAATAATAATGAATAATAAAAATTAACAATTACACACTAATTGTTTATGAATGTGCATTATAATCATTTATTTGATAAATGAGTTTAATATTATTTAAAAATTACAAAATAGCTTAAACATCGATAATGAGAAATAGTGAATATGGTATTGATTAATTATTAAAATACATAATTTTATATTATAGTTAGGTTTATAATTTTATATATTTTGAGTGGATTTTATGGTTTTTTTTTTTAACTGAAAATTCCACATTATATTGATAATAATATAATTTGTTTACAAAATTAATACATTACTAAACATAGACGTCTTTTTTATGGGCATTCTCAAAATATAGGTGGAACTCATATAATCAAGTTAATGTCCAAAAAACCTGCCAAGTACATCTTCTTCAACAATACTACAAAAAGTACTATGATCAAGGCACAAAACCTCTATCAAAGAGGGTAAAGAAAACTAATATTAGACCCAAAATATGTACGAGCTCTAAGGATGTCTCAGTGATAATCAATGCATATTTAGAAAGAGTGTAGGGCCCTCATGGCCTCCAACCCATTGACTGTAGGCAATTCTCCCTCGACTACTGTAAAGAGCCTTTTTGGATACATAGTCAGAGTCTTTGTTTTCTTCCCGATATATGTGCACAAAGGAGATAGATCTAAAATGAGGGATAAGT
This sequence comes from Picea glauca, assembly GCA_000966675.3. Lineage (NCBI taxonomy): Eukaryota > Viridiplantae > Streptophyta > Pinopsida > Pinales > Pinaceae > Picea > Picea glauca. Next base: position 3,552 of record JZKD02S0913631.1, read on the forward strand.
TCAAAAATTCTATCCTTCCATCCATCTAGATTTGCCACCTTTAGCGCTCCTTTTCGATTAAGCCAATCAATGATGATCTTGGAATCCCCCAAAACATGTAAATCATAAACTGTAAGTCTTTAGGAAAGAGTCAAAGTAGCCCAAGCTCCCATGAGCTCTGCCCTGGAATCTGTTCCCTTTCCACAGTTTAAAGTCCATCTATACTCTTTATGTTCATCTATCTTTATGACACCACCAACACCACTAACAAATCCATTATGTTGAGCAACCCCATCAAACCAAGCTAGAGTTTTATCTACAGGAAGGATTGTAGGTGTAAGCCTTGGACAAAGAACTTTATGATTTATCCCCAATTTGCCCAAAGCTCCTTGAGCAAGATAAACAATTCTCTGCAAAGAGGGGGTCCTTTCCTCAAAAATAGACTTATTTTTGTCTAACCAAATGTTCCAGCATATATAAGCAGGAAGAGCTTGTAAATTAAAATTCTGAGTTGCCCAGTTTTGAAAACAATCATTCACTGAAATGCCATTCCAACCATGAGTGAGATTTAGAGCCTTTTTCACTTCCTCCCAAACTGATATAGTAAAGGAGCAATTTACAAATATGTGTTTACCTAATTCTCTCTTATTTTTGCACAGATAGCAAAATCTTGGCCCCTTCCATCCTCTTTTCTGCAAATTTTTCCAAGTTAAGATTTTGTCTTCAGCTAAAAGCCAAACAAAAAGTTTTATCTTCAATGGGCAATCCCATTTCCAGATTTTCCTCCTCCAACCCCCTAGTTTGTATCTCCATAATTTATTAGAAAGGGCTTCATAAACATTCTTAACAAAAATTTGGCCCTACATATCACCACTTGTCCAAATCAATTCATCCGGTCTATCCACTAAAGAGATACCTGAATCGATCAAACTCTGCCTAAAATTATCCCATTCCATTACAAGATCCTCAACTAGGCCCAACTCAACACTACTAATCCAACTTGTGGCTATCACGCCCCTCGACATGACTCGACTCACTTGAAATAAGAGATGTATGTTCCTTTGGTTAAGTTTGTTCACCAGTTCTTGAGTCAAAAAAGAGTCATATCCCAAGCCTAAGATAACATCTTTCCCAACTGTTATTGAGTGTCCCGAACCCGACTTCCATGCCATCCATTGCAAAATAACTGGCAAGGTATTTCGAATATTTTTCCAAGACTGAGATCCAAAGGAGGAGACCACATCCGTCGATCGCAACCATGTCAACATTGTTCCATGGAGAAGATATTTGTCCTTGATCACCCAAATACCCGGCTTCATCAAAGCTCTCCATAAGGTGTTTGTTGCCAAAGCTCTGTAGAAAACAAAGATATTCTGAAGGCCCCAGCCTCCATAGTGTTTGGGTTTTGTTATGGATTTCCAACTGCATAAATGATAACTTCACTTGATTTTGTTTCCTTACCAGAGAAAAGAGATACTCGTCTTGCGAATCCTGTGGGGAACTGAAATCGAAATATGAACAAGGGCCATCTTGTAGACTGGTTGGCTCTCTAAAACCGTTTTTATCAATACAAAGCATCCCCCACTCATGATTGAGAACATGTATTTCCTCATAAAAGATCACAAGTTCAAATCTTAAAAAAGTAAAGTATATATACTTTCATAAACTTTACGAATCAAAATCATTGAAAAAAAAATCTAAATTAAATTCTAACTTTCAATATAATTTTTACCAAATATAATTTTTACCATATAATTTTTTTTACCAAGTTTGAAAACATTTTTTACCACTTTTGGAAACAAATAAAAAGGACAACATGAATGCCCGTTATCCCACGTCTACAAAACTTTACAAATACATCCCATAAGCGAAGGACAATGCTTTGTTTTTTCGAAGAACGCTATGGTTCCATCCGAATAATCTCGCCCTTCCCAAGGAACACCAACAAGATGCTTCTCATATTAACGTCTCCGAGGTGTCAGGGGATCACGGCGTCACATAGAAAACGCACACATCATCATAAGGAGAGAGGGGTACAAATTAGTAGGGGAATCTAATGGAAAGGTGTGAAAGATTTTAAGTATTAAAAACTAAGCAATGGATAAATTCAACTAATAAAAAATATTTTTTAATTTTGGTAGGAATATTGGAGATGGAATTTTATTTGATTGATAAAAATTTAATTGAATTTTTAATCTATTTTAAAATAATTTTAATTTTAATAAATAAATAAATCACTATATAATTTAAAGTGATGTCAAAGAGTTTTCTTTATTAATGATGTCATCATAGGTTGGTCCATTTTTCCTTAAAGGATGGGTGGTTTAGTTAGGTTAAAAAGAACTTGGTATACATTAAAAAAATTCTATGTGCTCTTATGGGGTGGCTTTAAACGAGGACATAAAGGATAGTTGGAGAATGATGACTTCTTAAATTATTATTATTGGTTAAAAATGAATTTTAATAGATTTTTTTAGATGATGGAAAATTATTTTAGTAAATGAATTTTTATATATTTTTTAAAAATATTATTTTTAGTAAATTTTTTAATAAAATTGATGTACCACAAATTGAATTGAGATAAAATGCTTAACAACATTAGTGATCACTAAAATTAATTTTTAAAACTAAATCTTAGAAAACTTAATTTAATCTCTTATGTGATTTTGTTTTAATGGTTTAAATTCATTAATTATTTAGAAAACATAGTAATTCTTTCCGATGATGTCAAAAAGTCATATTCAAAGTTTAAGCCATTTAATGAGATTAGCTATGGTTACATGGTAAGTTCATTTGTATTTATAAGTTTTGAAAGTTGTACTAATTCTTTAATAATAAAAACTTTGTTTGTGGGACAAGGGATCCCCTTTATCAGATTCTCTAAGAGACCCTCTTTATCAGGCCTTCTATCAGATCCTCTTGTTTGTGGGACAAGAGACCCCCTTATCCCTATTAGAGGGATTTGATTGCTTATACATACCCTACCCTTCTCTAAATTTGAACTTATGATCTCTTAGGAGGAAACACATGTTCTTGACCATTAGGCCCACTCAAACTGTATAAATAATAAGTAATAAATCACATTCCTTTGAATAATAAGTAATAAACTTGTTTAGGTTTACAAGTGAAGTGGGTAAATTGCTTCCAAACAAGGGGAGAGTGAGGAAAATTTTAGGGGTTAAATTTTGTCAATGGGTTAATTTCCATGTTTTTTGTTTCAAAAAAGATTTGTCAATTTTCATTTTTTTTTTTAAATAATTCACCCAAATTCTATAGAATAAAGGTATTTTACTTCAAAAATTGCCAAAATTTTATACAAATCATATAAAATCCTTAAAAATTTGAATACTTTATAAAAATATTATCAAACATTTTATGATTAACAGTTTAAAAACTAATAAAGTTCACAAGTTTTCTACACTTTTAATTAAGTATAGATCCTTAAAATTTTAAGAAGAAAAACCATTTACCAAATATTTTGGAATTAAAATGGTTTTTAAAAATATAAAATTAAAAACACTTCACAATATATTTTTATTTTTATATGGATTTTTTTTTCTTTTAAATTTTTAAAATACCTTCAAATCATATTTAAATTACCACCATATATATTTATAAATATATAAAAAAAAAATGTCATAACACTGTATTTTATGGTAATGTATTTTATATTGTTTCTCTAAGAAACTCTCGTTGACATTTTTTCCATTGTTTATTAGACTAAACTTTCAATTCAAAATCAAAAACTTCTATTTAACATAAAAATGTAATTTACATTGTCAAAATCACTTGGGGATAGCATCGGGGCATCTAAGTAGTCAAAATCACTAGGGGATAACACCCGGTCTGAACCACACCAACCCTTAACATGGCTAGATTTTTTGTCCCTTTAGGTTTTGAACCAGTGACTTTAACACTCCATCACCGAGTATTCTACACCTGGAGGACCCATGTCCAAGTAATTGCAATCGGTTATAGAATTCCCTAAATATTAAAAAATAAACTATAATATGTTTTACTACAAATTATCACTTTAATTAAGTTAATATAAGCCTTAGTATCATTATATTGAAGTTAACTTAATTTGTTATCATTTTATTTTTAACTAACATGTTGAAAATTTTTAGGACAAACAATCCACTCACATTTAATAATGGTGTTTATATGGACAACATCAAAACAATAGTGAAAAATGATTTAAGTTATAAATTGAGTGGGTTTAATGATTAAAAATGTATGTTTCCTTATAAGATGTCATAGATTTAAATCGAGAGAGAATAGAGTATGTACAACTCCATTAACTTTAGTAATCATATTGTTCCATGGAAAAAATCTCTTATCTTTTACTTCACAAATATAGTGTCTCGCTTAATTGTAACATTAAAATTAAATTAATTATTTTCATTTGACATTGAAATTAAATTATTATTATTATTATTAATTAAAAAACAATTTTAAAAGGTACTCCGTGACTTTTTCTTTTAACCTAACCTATATGTAAACTCACACCCGTTTGTACATATTTTTTTTATTATAAATATCAAAAATTTCAAAATTAAGAAATTTACTCAAACTGCTCGTTTCCCGTGACTCTGTCTACCGAATAGAATGGCCGTTACAGAGAGCAGATGTAGCCGTTGGGAGGCACCAAAATTATATCCGTTACAGTCAAAGCGGGTGACAGCCTCTGACTCGTGAACGCCCATCAATGCATGTATTCAAATATTATACTCATAAATTTAGGGTTTCCGTATTTTTTGTAATCAGCATTCCAAACGGTGGGTGGCAGCCGCTCTAAGCTCATAGCAAGAGAACAATAAAAATTACGTTTGCTCAGCCCGACCAGAGCCCAGCTGTCTCTGAACATCAACAGGCCAAAAAAACAATCGGATCTGCACATGCAGATGGATTATGATGAAGATAACTAGAAGTAGAAGTGGAGGTCATTTGTGAGTTTAAGACATGGGGTCTCTTCATTTGATACTTTACTCGTTCGTTTCATGATATTCAGAGCGGAGGGGACGAGTCGGCTGGGTGTTTTCAAGGGGTTTTAGCACTGGGCATGCTTGAGTTATGTAATGTCACTTATTTAGCTCCTTAGTTTTGGTATGCAAGAACTTGTTGAACTTTATACTTGCTGTGCTGTGAATGTAAGTAGATTTGAAGCTTTATGTGTTATTTTTTAGTAGTTCATTTGTTATCGTTTAAAATGGTCTTGTGAGGTGTGTTATACCAGGGTTAATGCACAGAATCCCATGAGAACTCTTGGGCTAGAGTAGGATGAGTGACCTCGAGGAAGTTCTGGTGATGCATTCTCCTTTCATGTCAGTTGGGCTATGGTTTTAGGGGTAGATCAGTAGGAGTTTAGCACAACTAGTCCAAATTTGATTCTCAATCTATGCCCATATAATAAACTAGCGATAGTGTGGGAGTTTATCACGACTGATCCAGATTCTATACTCAGCTCATTGCTATATGGGTTTTACCTGAGAATCCCCTAAGCCACATGCCCGAGAAGTTTCATTTTTTCTGTCAAAACAAATGGTGTTTTGATTTTTTGTGGTATAGAAATGATGAGATTGGTATTGCAGAAGCAGTACATTCTCTAGTTTCTGTGATCAATGTACTGCAGAAGCAATGTATACGTATTTATGCTCAAGCAATGTCTTCCTGAAGACAGGAAAAGGCATTACTCATATTGATTTTTTTATGATATGGAGGGATTAGCAGAGACAGCAGATTAGCTGTTCTTGTTGGTGTTGCAGTAAAGCTGATCCCTTGTTTTGAATTGTTTTGTAAAGCAGGTTGGAGCTGTGAATTTCTTTAACTGTGCTTGTGGGTTTGCATATTGTCTCTGGAGGGGCTAGTGGAGCTATACTGCTAAAGCTCTTTTGGGAGGGCTATGGGAGAAGGGAGGAAGAAACAAGGGGTGGTACTGTGGTCGTGTTGGTTCCTCACACTTTTGCTGAGTGTTTCAGCGCAATACGATGGGATCATTGTGACGCAGCAGGATTATCAGGCTCTTCAAGCCTTCAAGCATGCCCTTGATGATCCTCGAGGTGTCCTGAGGAGCTGGAATGACAGTGGGATTGGAGCATGCTCTGGAGGATGGCTTGGAATCAAATGTGTTCAGGGCCAAGTGATCGCCATACAGATTCCATGGAGGGGTCTGAGAGGTCGGATTGCTGAGCAAGTGGGTCAGCTCACTGCATTGAGAAAGCTGAATCTGCATGACAATGCCTTGGCCGGTCCAGTGCCAAGTTCCCTGGCTGTTCTGAGGAACTTAAGGGGCGTGTACCTCTTTAACAACAAGCTCTCTGGTACCATTCCTCAAGGGATTGGTAATTCTCCTGCCCTTCAAGCTCTGGATCTGAGTAACAATTCATTGAGTGGGCCTATTTCTCTTGGACTTGGAAGTTCAAGCAAACTATATAGAGTTAACTTGAGCTTCAACAACCTCACTGGGTCATTTCTTTCAGACCTCTCTCGGAATCCTTCTCTGACATTTCTAAACCTCCAGAATAACAATCTTCAGGGCTCATTACCTAATACATGGGGTGAAGGAAAGCAGAAGTTCCAGCTCCAGTACCTGAATCTTGAGAACAATGCATTTTCAGGAAGCATCCCTCCTTCACTGGGAAATCTGACAAAGCTTCAGGAGCTTATTCTGAGTCACAACCAGCTTCAAGGACCCATTCCGATTGAGCTTGGTAATCTTAAACAGCTCCAAACCCTTGACCTGTCCTATAATAGATTGAATGGAAGTTTCAGTGAACAGCTCTGCAATCTTACTTCTCTTAACCAGCTGGATTTAGGTAACAATATGATTGGCCATACCATTCCCAGCAAAATAGGAGATCTTCAGAAGCTGGTAGCCCTGAGTCTGAGACACAACAATATGACTGGACAGATTCCCCTGTCCATTGGAGATATGACTGGCTTGTCATTGCTTGATTTATCAATTAACAACCTGAGTGGCGTCATCCCATCTACTCTGATAAGGTTAAGAAATCTTAAGAGCTTCAATGTCTCTGACAACCGACTTAGTGGTCCTGTTCCATCCTCCTTGGCAAGAAAATTCAATGCTAGCTCTTTTGCAGGGAATTTGGGTCTGTGTGGATACGATATTTTAGCCCCCTGTAATCAGTCCTTGTCACCAAACGGGTCTCCAACAGCATCTGAATCAAACTCACCGAGAAAGAAGGGAAGAAAGCTCAAAACCATATGGCTTATTTTGATTATTGTTGGGAGCGTCCTTGGCTTGTTGATGATCATTTGTTTAGTTCTTCTCTTCTGTTTCTTGGGTCGGAAATCTGCTGGCAAAGCTGCCGGAGAGAAGGGCACTGCTACTGCATCTGCTGGGGTCGAAGGAGGAGAGGTAGGAGGAAAGCTTGTACACTTTGATGGCCCTCTGGTATTCACAGCAGATGACCTACTTTGTGCAACTGCAGAAGTAATGGGCAAGAGCACTTATGGAACTGTGTATAAGGCTACTTTGGAGGATGGTAATCAAGTTGCAGTGAAGAGGCTGAGGGAGCGAATAGCAAAGAGTCAAAGAGAATTTGAGACAGAAGCTAATGCACTTGGAAAGATCAGGCATCCTAATTTGCTTGCTCTAAGAGCTTATTACTGGGGACCTAAAGATGAAAAACTGTTGGTCTTCGACTTCATGCCTGGCGGAAGCCTTGCAGCATTCCTTCATGGTATTTTTCTTACCCAAAAAAGAGCACGTTTGATAAACTTAGGTTTGCATTAAAATGTTGTTTCTGTAAATGAAATCAGTTTTAACTTTTTATTGGTATACGGCCCAATTCAGAGGAAATGCACCCCAAACGAATTGGGTCTTATATCAACTGAAATCACTCTGGCATCCTCTGATAGATACTCTTTTCTTCTCCTTGGCAGCAAGAGGCCCAGAGACACCTTTGAATTGGCACACCAGGATGAAAATTGCAATCGGTGCAGGGCGAGGGCTTGCTTATCTACACAGCAATGAGAACATCATTCATGGAAATCTCACTTCCAGCAACATCCTGCTAGATGCAAACATGAATGCCAAGATTGCAGATTTTGGCTTGTCTCGGTTGATGACAACTGCTGCCAATTCCAATGTGATCGCCACAGCAGGGGTTCTCGGATACAGGGCTCCTGAGCTCACAAAACTGAAGAAAGCCACCACCAAGACAGATGTATACAGCTTTGGGATTGTCCTGCTGGAGCTTCTGACTGGCAAGGCACCAGGAGAGCCCATGACTGCAGACAATGGGATGGACCTTCCTGAATGGGTTGCTTCCATTGTGAAAGAAGAATGGACTAATGAAGTTTTTGACTTGGAATTGATGAAAGAAGCTTCCAATTCTGGAGATGAATTACTTAACACTTTGCAACTGGCTATGCATTGTGTGGATCCTACCCCATCTGCAAGGCCAGATATGGATGAGGTTGTGCATCAGCTGGAGGAAATCAAACCTGAATTTGGTCACTCCTCCACTTCAGCAGCACCACAGCAGTAGATAAAGGACTCATACATATGATATCATATAATAACTATACAATATGTTACGGTATGCTGCTTTGGTTACACAGCCATTCGTTCATTCAATTCATTCTTTGATTTTATTGTTATGTAATGTAGCATCTCCAAACAATAAATTATTTTTCTCCATATTCTTTTCAGCACTGCCACTGCCCACAGTGGCAGGGATGTTGTGAAAACTTATACTATGTTACTCTCTCGTGAACATTTGAATGATTTAAACTGTGTTTTTTCTGTCTACTTAGTTCATGAGCATCGAGATGGTGTAAGTGTATTGTTTTGTTTTGTCTGGGCACCTTTTTATTCATAACCTTGTCTGTTGTTTGTATTTGTAAGGAATTTTCATTTAGTAGGCTGTCTTGTGGAGATTTTATAAATAGGATCATGGTGGCATGAGTAAATTATTGAAAGATTCCACAAAGCCTAAGTAAGAAGAAAAAAAACCTTGGCATAAAACTCAGCAAATAAAGGGTCAAATTGGGGGAGCTTGTCAAATTTGTTGAGTCAGCTAGTTTGACCAAGCCATTTGAGAGAGCAGAGCATTTGGTTAAGTGGTCTTCTTGTGCAGGGCATATTTCTGTTTGTTATTTTGATGGAATAGAATATACATCCAGGAAACCCTCTAGGTAGTTATTTTTCTTATTTTGAGGATAGTATTATGGGAGGTAAATTGGTAATAATATCTACAGTGAAGCCCAATAATATCTACAGAGGCAGCCAGCCCTGGAACTTGACCCTGTAACTTTTTTCTTGTAATTCAGGACATTCAACCACTCCAACGAACTCACAAGGCTAAATGACATATTATGTATAATTTGTAAATTTTTTAAAGTTGGAAAAATGATGTAGTATTTAGGGTGGTTGGTCTAGTTTTTATTAATATTATCTCATTTATATTATTATTGAGAAAAACAAAACTTCATCATATATAATAACTTGTTATAAGGGGTAAACTTCTACTCTGCTCAATATTTTTAGATTTTAAACTTCATCTTGTTTGTTTATTTCCAGGTATCTTTGAATCTTGGACTTCATCCTATTTACTTTACTTTATAAGAAAACAAACATCTAACTAAATAAAAATAATTTAAAATTATACTTCAAAACCAATTGCACTTTTATATCTTTACATATTAATATTTTAACAAAATTTTCACCTGTTTTATCTCACCTATTTTTGACCACTTTAATCTAATTTTGATATATTCATGGAACTCTTCTGTTACATAGGACTGAGTCTGCTCTTACTCTAACAAATTTAGCCAATTAAATTTCTTTAAATGTCCCCTATTTTATGTCACCATGATGTAATTTTGTTATTTTCATGAGACTCTACATGATTTAGTAGTAAAATTTATTCTCTTGTTATTCCAGTGATTCGCCCCGAGGTCGACAAGAACATTAGTAAGACAGCGTAATGTCCATGTCACTCGACTTTTTGACTTGATGCCCATATCCAGGTCGACTTGATTTGATAACCTAACAACTCTGCTGACCAACATTGACATTGACAGTAACTTAACAAACCAACATTGACATTGCCTCCGACCAATGAGAAGCTCAATTCTATGAATAGTGTAAGCTTTGATTTCAAGGAGTTGTATTCAGTGTAGCTTTGATTTCAAGGAGTTGTACAGTTAGGGCAAGAAGTTGTACATTGAAGTTGTACATTGATTGTGGTTAAAAATCTGTATTTTATTTGTTTAAAAAAAATATTATATATATAGATATAGATATAGATATTGGATATTTATTTTTGATTTTGATTTTAAGTATAATTCTCAAAGATAAAGATCATTCATAACATAATTATTTAGATAAAATAAGTAGTTTTTAAGATAATATTAATAATGATATATATATATATATATATATATATATATATATATA
>JZKD02S0913664.1:9295-36328 GCA_000966675.3 Picea glauca
TACTGTACAAAACACTTTATTAATAACTTATCGCTAATCAAAATTTTAAATTTGTCCATGCAAGTAATCATGGTTAGAGGATGTCGTGGAGGTAGATGACGTGGTGCTAGGGGAAGAGGTGTGACACCCCTAGTAGCATCCATGCCAGAGGGGTCTAACCTCCAAGGAGAAGAACAAGTCCTTGAGCAGGAATAGGTTGATGTGGGAGATGTGGTTTGTTTGATGAGGTCTGTTCAGAGGATGTCAGAGGCCTTGATTAACCGATTAGATAGAGATTAGGCCAGAGCATCTATACCCAATGAGGTTTCAAAACACGCTCCAACTGGTAGTGTGAACATTCACAGAGAACTCGAGAAGGTGAAGTTTCCCGAGTTCATGGGTGCCATGGATGGCTCAGTCGATGAGGCATGGTTGGAGAACATGGCGATGTGCTTTTCACTTCGTGACTACACCTCCAACATAAAGGTCTACATGGTGGTATTTCAGCTGAAGGGGAGTACTCTTCTGTGGTGGAAGATGCTCCTACCTCAACTAAACATGTTTGTTGAAGACGTGTCATGGGAGTTGTTCGAGAAATGGTTCTGAGAGAGGTAGTTTTCAGAGGAATTCATTGCGAGCCAACTCAATAAGTTCAACATCTTACGACAGGGTGGTCGTACGGTGCCATATTATGAGGCCCAATTCATGGAGCTACTTAGGTATGATCTGCATCTGAACATGGAGAAGCTAGAGGTCAACAAGTTTGTGTTCATCCTTAACTTCAACATTCTTGCAAAGGTGAGGATATTAATGCCTCAGACGTTGCACAATGTATTCTAGAAGGCCCTCATAGCTGAGGAAGCACTGACCAGCGGGGGTCAGGGCTGGACTCTTGCAAGACCAACTAGAAAGACAACATCAGGAGCACAATAACATCAAACATCAGGGTATCGAGATACATCTAGAGGACCCATGTTCACGACACCACAGAGATTGAATCCTTAGTAGAGTACTCCCTACAGAGGACCACCACATCAGCAATAGTGTCACCCACAACAATAGTAGTTGAGGCATGTTCAGCAGAACAGACTAAGATCTCAGGCTGGTAGGCCAACAACTTCTACTTCGGGGACCAGGAGTATTGGACCGAAGACGAGATGTTGGACACGTGGAGAGCAATATTACCAGCGAGATTGTTTGGTCGAGAAGTCTAGAGCAACCGGGTCAACAAGACACACTACAGTTGGATATTTGGGCAAGGCCCACAAGATTCATGCAGCGGTGAATAACCACCAGGCCGAGCACCAGTCCACTGTGATCGGTTAGTCAGGTACAATCGCTGACCAAAATTTTAGTATTTTGATAGATCCATGTGCTAGAAATAAATTTATATCTGGTGCAACGCTAAAGAGAATCAAGGTAAAGGAAGTCGAGCATGACGAGTTTAGATATGTGGAAATGGCTTCGGGTGACAAACAAAAGGTTGAAGGAAGGGTTACGGACTGTAGCATTAACTTGGGATATTTTGTAACAAAGGCCAACCTATATGTCACGATCTTAGGATCTTATGACATAGTGATCGATATGGACCGGTTGGAATCACATGATGCGATACTCAACTATAAGATGAAAAGGTTAAGTTTGAAAGATGATGTGGGACAGAGAAGAGTGATAGTAGGAAGAAATCAAGGAGTGTCCTTGAGGTTCATTTCTTCCCTACACCTACAAAAGAGCATGCACAAAAGATGTAAGTTATATGAAATCTTAGCACTAAACTAAAGGGGCGAGGTGAAGATATTAGAAAACCTTCCAGTAGTACGAGAGTTTGCAGACGTGTTTCCAAAAGAGTTACCAGGTTTTCTGCCTGAAATAGAGTTGGAGTTTACCATCGACTTGAAACCTAGAACTGAACCGATAGAAAGAATGCCTTATCTAATGTCAACGTCTGAGTTGTAGGAGTTGAAAATGCAATTGAAGGAGTTTTTGGACTTGGGGGTTATACGTCCAAGTGTGTCGTCACCTTGGGGTGTGCCTATTATTTTCATAAGAAAGAAGGATGGATCATGGAGACTTTGTATTGACTACCGTCAATTGAACAAGGCGACGATCAAGAACCAGTATCTGTTGCCAAGAATAGATGATTTGTTTGATCAAATGAAGGGTGAGACAGTGTTTTCAAAGATCAAATCGAGATTAGGATATCATCGATTACGAATTAAATAGGAATATATTCCTAAGATGACATTCAAGACGAGGTTCAGACACTATGAGTTTACAGTTTTATCATTTGGACTAAAAAATGTCTCGAGGGTATTCATGAGTTTGATGAATGGGGTGTTCCGCGAATACTTGGACAAGTTTTTTCAAGTATTCATTGATGACATACTGATATATTCTCAGAATACATAAGAGCATGATGAACATTTAAGCTTGGTACTACAATGTTTACAAGAAAACAAATAATACGGGAAACTATCAAAATGTTATTTTTACTAATCGAAGATTCATTACTTAGGGCATGTTATATCCGGTGAAGGTATTGCAGTGGATCAAGTGAAAGTAGAGGATATTATGGAATGTCCTATGCTGACAAATATACAATAAGTACACATCTTTATGGGTTTAGCAAGATATTACCGATAGTTCGTCGAATTTTTTTCAAAGATAGAAAATCCAATCACGGAATTGCAGAAGAAAAACAAGAATTTTTTATGAACCGAGAAATGGACAGAAGCGTTTCAAAGGCTCGAGGAGGTGTTGAGGACAACACCGATACTAAAAGTCCTCAACATGGAAAATGAATTCCTAGTATGCACAGACGTATCCAAGGAAGGTTTAGGTAGAGTATTGATGCAAGACGGTCAAGTGATCACTTGCATCTCAAGGAAATTAAGAAATCAGGAGGAGAACTACGCAATGCATGATTTGGAGTTATTGGTCATTGTATATGCCTTGATAGTTTGGAGACACTATCTGATTGGATGAAAATTCAAACTAAAGACATATCAATGTGGACTGCAACATATATTTACGCAGAGTGACTTGAAGGCATGACAAAGGCATTGGTTAGAACTACTTAGAGAATACGACTTTGAGATTACTTACATAAAAGGTACGGTGAATAGAGTGGGAAATGTGTTGATTCAGAGACCACGCATATTCTCGGTAATACCTCTTTAGAAGAATCTTCGAGAAAATATTCGAGCGTTATAGAGAGGCGATGATTGGTACAAGTTAAGGTAAATATTGGACAAGAACCCATGATGGTACCAAAGTGTGAAGGTTATACATTGCACAATGATGGATTGATGAGGTATAATAATAGAATTTACGTACCGCCTAATGATGAATTGAGAAATTTGATCTTAAGCGAAGCTCGTAGAGAAGTGTACATGGTTGATTTGGGAGTCATGAAGATGAAGGAAGACATTAATCCTTTATTCTTCTAGAAGGGAATGAAATCAGACATTGTCAATTACGTGGTGAGATGTCTAGAATTTCATCTAGTGAAAGATGAACATAGACATTCGATAGGATTATTATAGCCACACACTATTCCATAATCGAAGTGGTAGGTCATTTAGATGGACTTTGTAGTTGGATTGCCATTGACAGCAAGGCGACTCTACTCGATTTTCTTGTTAGTTGACAATATGATGAAGAGTGCACATTTTATTCCTATACGTATGACGTATCAGGATCCATACATAGCTAGAGTTTTTGTCAATGAGGTTGTAAGGTTACATGGTGTACCACGAAGGATCATATCCGAATGAGGATCGGTGTTTACAGGACGATTTTGGACCAATTTCCAATAGGCTTTGGGAGCACAACTAAACTTTAGTACAATGTATCACCCTAAGACATACGGGAAGACAGAAAAGACGAACCAAATTTTGGAAGATATTTTGCATATGTATGTAATGGACCAAAAGAAAAATTGGGAGGATTTATTGCCACTAGTAGAGTTTTTATACAACAACAACTATCAAAGTACCATTATGATGGCACCGTTTGAGTTTCTTTATGGGCGACCATGTTGGACGCCATTGAGATGGGATCGACTAGAGGATAAGGTCCTGGTGGGACCACAAGTGATCTAAGAAATGGAAGAAAAAATGCAATTGATAAGACAAAGGATTAAAGAAGCGCAAGATTGAAAGAAGAGTTATGTTGATGCGCATCGCGTTGACCATAGTTACGAAGTTGGAAACCGAGTTTTCTTGTGGGTGAAACTACACAAGACTTCGATCAATTTTGGAAAGGGTGCTAAACTCTCTCCTAGGTTTGTGGTACCTTTCGAAGTTGTGGAAAAGAAAGGACCTGTGGCCTATCGACTAACCTTGCCTGATTCTTTGAGGTGTATGCACGATGTTTTTCATGTATTTGTTTTGAGACATTATGTTAGTGATCCTACACATGTGATTGACATCAATTATTTGTAAGTGTTGGACAAGGGTGCACTCAAGGTGGAGCTAATCCGCATTATGGACCATCGCCTTCGACAACAATGATGTCGAATAGTCGATCAAGTCAAGGTCTAGTGGTATAATTATAGTCCACACTTGACTACCTGGGAGGACGCATATGGTATGCGCCAACAATTTCCTTACTTATTTGATAGATTAGACATATAGATCTTGTCAGATACTTTCATTATTGGATTTTATATATTTTACAACTTCAAGACAAAGTTTAAAACAAGAGGGGGTGTATGTAACATCCCGCTCTTGCGAGCACATGTTATTGACTTATTCTTTGAGGACACTTGCGTGAAATTGATCCGGTTATAGTACATGGTTATTTGTTTCGCTTATGGATTTTTATGACGATGTTGATGGTTGTGATTTATTTTCATTGATATATATGTATTTACATATGCTATTGAAAAATTTACATGAGTGTGTAGGACACGCACTAGATTGTGGATGCCGCTGGCATCAATGGACCTCCTTGGACTCCAGATTAAGTCAGGGAAGTGGATTATGCTTTGTTTGGGTAGTTCATTTTACACATATGTGTCAGATGATTGATTTAGTATTATTATGTATATGGATCAGTGACAATGTTTTGTTAATGAATGTAGGCTGACGAATGCTTGTTAATCTGACTCACATAAGGAGTAAAGTGGCCATGCACATAAACCAGTTATCGAGGGGGAGGTGTGGCAATGTTCATGTCACAACCTACTAGCACTCCCATCATCCCTTGAATTGTAGGTTAAAGATTACCTAGTTCGAGAGGTCCACTATGTCCTAAGGGCAGACTAAGACAGTTGCTCACGAAGATTCTAAAGGGCGCACAATAAGGCAGAGTCCTTATTTTTAAGAAGCCCTTAGTCTCTCACAAGGTTGCCCAAATGGAGTGTTGACTCCAGGTGTTGGAAAACTACCAAAACCAATCAAATTCGAGTGGCACCCTTGGATCATAGAGTGTGTCTTGAAGGGAATGTCGCATAAATAAAATTTGAGTCAATGAATCTAGGTGGCCTAGAAAACCTTGAAAGAATAATTATAAAACTTGAAAAAAACTGTTGGTTGCTTATTTGAGCTATGATTTTAACATGTTTGACCCAGGTTCAAGTCTACTAGGGTTCCAAAAAATCCTCTAAAACTATCGGCCCTCCTGGTAAACTAGAAGGCATCATAGTACATAGAGTGTACTGCACAGTCTCACCCAAGATAGTCTTAATGGGTGACTACAATGCTCAAGTTCTTGTAGTCCAGGATTAAGTGGGTATCTGTTAGTCTGTGTTGTGGATTCTATTTATTGTATTAAGCAATATTTTATCAATCATCGATCTTAGTTATTTTGATGCTCCTTATGCATGCATGCAAATCGAGAGATATAACTATTTCAACAAAGAATTTATATAAGATTTCACCATTAATAACAAAGATATAACCAATAATCATTCCACACAACACATGAATTATCATGGTTCACCCCCTCCTAGGCTACATCCACAAATATTTGGCTCTAAGGCTCTTTTATTATAGGTCTGTCATGCATGGTGTCGTGCGCACTAAATTTGTGTTCATACATCCATCACTCAGACTCCACAACCTTTACGAGGATGACTAGATTGTAGCAGGCTCCTCAGCCTACGATCTAACCCTCAAGGTTGAGTCCCTTTTTCTTCCCATAGCTCAACATCTTACAAAAAGGTATCAGACCCTATCTGTGTCAGAGACCTGTTACTCTATCTCATACGAGTAACTCATAAAAACCATCAAAGACACCCGAAAAACCCCCCCTAGACCTCCTAAGTGTCTATTTATATCTATTCTTGTCTCATCGATTGTTACATTCTCTTACCAAAACCTTATCCTAATTAGTTCTTTTTTCTTGCTACTCTTGCACGCTTTTCTCCTCTGCATGCGCGCTTTCTTCAACTACTTTTCTACCAGTTTTTTTCTTTCCCTTCTTCTTGCATGCATGCCTTGCATTCTTTTCTACTAACTGTCTCACCTCCACATCATGTGTTTTCCCCAAAATGGGCTTGTGACCAACATGCCCCAACACTGACATCATGACTCGTCCTGAGTCACTGCTTCACGTATTCCACTATCACTTCTTGCCTCCTGCTTCAGACACTGCTTGTTGCAGTGCGTCATACATCTCTGTTATGCGTTGGCACTGCTATTGAGCTTCACTTCTCTTGTCAGCCATACTGGTTACCACCTACTCTGTGATGGGAGACTATAAAATCTCTCTGCCTTCAACCTTGATCTGCTCAATGTTCTTATTATCTGCGTGACTCTCCATGACCAACTGCTCCAGCTTTTCTTGTAGGGGCTCCAACAATGCCTGTCTCGCTGTCTTCTATGCTTGCAGCGCTTTCTCTTCCAACTGCAAAGCCTTTAATTCAATGGCGGTCTTTATCTTCTTCGGCAATGACACTGTTTTCTGTCGTTGCTTCAATTCCGCCATTGTTGCATGGATTTTGGATTCCTTATCCTATAGCTCTTAGAGGCTCCCATCCTCTAGTAGGTGAGTCCATAGTTTCTCGTTCTTATCTAACATCATCGTTATTATCTGAATACTTTGGTCAATGACCTCCGCAGTTGTTGTCGCCTCCTGCTCCCGCTGCACTATGACTTATGGAGGAGTAGTGGGTGTGACACCCTCCTCCAAGTCTTTTATTTTCTCCTTGTACTCCTGGATAGTCTGCTCTATCTTGCGCAACTTCTCTCTCGATGACCCTGCCTCATCGCTTATGCTTTCGGGAATTGTTTGAAACAACATGTGGATTTTCTGCTCCATCTCCTGCACTTTCTACTTTGCTTGCTTTTTCTTCTGCACCTCTGAAATTTTGTGTCGTTCACTCTCACTCTAGACTGAATATCTTGCGCAATGATCACCTGAAGTTTGTACAACTCTTTTGTAGGAATATTGTCCAATGCCACATCTAATATCTCGATCTATTTAAGAGGTTTATGTGTTGTTACTTTGTCAATGAACATCATCTACAACGTGATGATGAAATTGGTGTTGGGTTGTGTTGCAAACTGTATTGTCTCAGGCACTGGCACTCCTTCCTTCGCATGCGTCGGTGTTTCTTTTGGTGCCTGTGATATCCCAATCCTTAACTACTCCAGTGTAGTTTTTAACTCTTACACTTGATCGACAATTGAAGCCCTATTCTTCTCCACATTCTCCCATACTTTGGCCAGTCGCTCCTCGACTGTTGTTGCCACTAATTCCACATCGTCTGAGGTTAGTGAAATATGGATTTGTGGCTTATGGGCCTTTTTCTTCTTTCATCTTCCACTGGTGTGCTCCCTTGACCACTTCTCCTGGGTAGCTGATGGATTAGGACTAGGATGTCTCTGGGTATCCCCTGCAGTAGTTTTCCATGTTTCTCTAGCCTCAGGAATCTCTTGGGTTTTCGTCACTGGCTCTTCCTCCTCATGGATTTCATGTGTCCCTGTGCCTATTTATTTTGCCTCAGGGATTTCGTGGGTCCTTGCATCTATCTCTTCCACCCACACTTCTCCCGTTGAGTGTATGGGTTATTTTTATGTGCGTGGTGGAACCTATGTAGGCCCCCTTGGTGGTCTATTCTGTGTGTGCAGCTTCTTCTTGGCTGGGGTGCTTCCCCCCTCCTTACCTTGGTCATTTCTCTTGTTGGTTCCTTCCTCATTGGTGCTTGTTTGGTGCACTGGGGCTGGTCTGTCCTGCATCTTAGGTCGTGTGCTTTGTACCATGGTTGGAATATTGGGTACCTTCCATTCTTCAGGCCATTCCTAGACCTCTCTTTGGATTTCCTCCTACCTGACGCAATAGTTAAGTTGTAGCAATAGTTTAATAAGATATTATGTAATATATATATATATATATATATATATATATATATATATATATATATATATATATATATATATATATATATATATATATATATAGTTGAGCTATATGAGGACTATATTGGCATGGAGAACTTGATGAATGATGCTAGACTTGGAGAACTTGATTGAACCTGGCTTGATCAGTCCCTAATGATGACTAGAAATAGATCTCTAGCTGCTATTAAGATTTTACTTATGCTAAAGTAGTTCTTATTAATCTTATGTATTATTCTCTTACTCGATTTTACACTTAAGAAATTTCTAGAAAGTTATTTAAGTAGAATAGATTATTCTAGTGCACCTTGAGGAATTGTTAGTTACATATGGTTGATAAATCTAATGTTGAATTGCAGTTATAATTGGATTAATGGGAATAGATAGCTCCTTGTTCCTCAGAATAGTCGTCAATAATGAGACCTTAAGTGGTCAAAATCAATCGGAAGAATCCTAGACTTGAGCGTTGCTTATGTGTCCTGGAGGACCTAACCATGTAAAATAGGTTGGATAGGTAGTTTTCTTATGTTATATTTATGTGATGAGTTGATTGAATAATAGAACGTTGTTTATAGTTGATTGTAATAATATGGATTATGGAGTTTTATCCATGTGCTGACGTCCATCACTTTTCGTGACGTTGTTTGTCAATGAAAAATATTTACCTATTTGTACATCGCTTTTGTTGTCATAACAATGTGTTCGTTACATATGGTATCAAAGAGGGTTCAACCTTGCAACTTGGGATCATTACGCCTTCCATTGTACTAAACACTTTATTAATAACTTATCGCTAATCAAAATTTTAAATTTTTCCATGCAAGTAATCATGGTTAGAGGACATCGTGGAGGTAGATGACGTGGTGCTAGGGGAAGAGGTGTTACTCCCCCAGTAGCATCCACACTAGAGGGGTCTAACCCCCAAGGAGAAGAACAAGTCCTTGAGTAGGAGCAGTTTGATGTGGTTGGTTTGATGAGGTCCATTCAGAGGATGTCGAAGGCCTTGATTAACCAATTAGATAGAAATTAGGCCAGAGCAATTGTACCCAATGAGGGTTCACAGTACGCTCCAATTGGTAGTGGTAGCATTCACAGAGAACTTGAGAAGGTGAATTTTCTCGAGTTCGTGGGTGCCACATATGGATCAACTGTCGAGGCATGGTTGGAGAACATGGAAATGTGCTTTTCACTTCGTGACTACACCTCCAACATGAAGATACGCATGGTGGTATTTCAGCTGAAGGGGAGTGCTCTTCTGTGGTGGAAGACGCTCCTTCCTCATCTAAACATGTTCATTGAATACGTGTCATGGGAATTGTTCTAGGAATGGTTCCGAGAGAGGTATTTGTCATAGGAATTCATTGAGCGTTAGATCAATGAGTTCAACACCTTACGAAAGGGTGTTCGCATGGTGTCAAAGTATGAGGCCCGATTCATGGAGCTTCTTAGGTATGCTCCGCATATGAACACGGAAAAGCTAAAGGTCAACAAGTGTGTGTTCATCCTTAACTTCAACATTCGTGTGAAGGTGACGATCCTAATGCCTCAGACGTTGCACGATGTAGTCCAGAAGGCCCTCATAGCTGAGGAAGAGTTGACCAGCAGGGTTCAAGGAAGGACTCCTGCAAGACTGACTAGACATACAACATCAGAAGCACAACAACATCAGACACCATCCAGACATACATCAGGGTATCGAGATACGTCTAGAGGACCCATGTTCACGACACCACAATGAACGAATCCTCAGCAGAGGAATCCCTACAGAGGACTAGCGTATCAACAACAGTGTCACCTGCAGCAACCACAATTTAGACATGTTCAAAAAAACATACCAGGATCTCAGGATGGTAGGCTAACAACTTCTACTTCGGGGACCAAGATTACTAGACCAGAGACTGAATGTTGGACATGTGGAGAGCCACATTACCAATGATATTGTCCGGTCGAGAAGGCCACAGATGTTGGGTAAACATGACACACTACAATTGGAAATTTGGGAAAGGCCCACAGGATTCATGCAGTGGTGAATAACCACTAGGCCGAGCACCAGTCCACCGTGCTCAATAAGTCAAGTACAATCGCTTACCAAAATTTTAGTATTTTGATAGATCCAGGTGCTAGAGAGAGATTTATATCTAGTGCAGTACTAAAGAGAATCAAGGAAAAGGCAGTCGAGTAGAACGAGTTTAGATATGTGGAAATGGCTTCGGGTGCCAAACAAAAGGTTGGAGGGAGAGTTACAGACTATAGCATTAACTTGGGATATTTTGTAACAAGGGCCAACATATATGTCACGATCTTAGGATCTTATGACATAGTGATCGATATGGATTGGTTGGAATCGCATGATGCAATACTCAACTATAAGAAGAAACGGTTAAGTTTGAAAGATGATGTGGGACAGAGAAGAGTGATAATATTACCTCTGATGATGTGGGACAGAGAAGAGTGATAATATTACCTGTGATGATCTGGGACAACAAAGAGCAATTGTTGTCATAAGCTTTTAGAATTGACTACCATCGATTTAAAAACTCAATCGACTGATAATATTACATGTTCACTCACATCATTAGAAACCCCTCTGTGTTTACTTGTTATTTATTCTTTCCTCCCTAAGATTTTTTGAAGTCCCCTTGGGGCGTGATTTTCCAGAAAATGATTCTCTGTAGTCGAGTGACATTAGTTAACTTATGAATTCAAGGGGATACCTTGCTTCCTCAATATATCCTCACACCCAAGATCACGTAATGCTATAAATAACACAACGATCTTACCTTAATTAGTTTGTAGTTAAATACAAAAATTTGTATATATTTATTTGGAACCTGGGGAACTTAACATCAGTTAACTGGAGTCGTATTTAAGTGTTCGTTATACTCCACAATGGGTGAATGTGTAGAGTAAAATACAAGGAAAAGTGATGACAAGAATTATGTGATCTTGTGGTCGTCACTTAATGCATTGATACCTTTCATTTAAGATTCTTTCACTATCTAAAACATAGATTGTTAAACAATAATACATGTCATCCTAATAGAAATAACATAAATTGGTTTCTAAGCTAGTATGTTTTCTTTAAAAATAAAAATAAAAACCTTTTAATTGAAAGTTAACTAATATGTTATAACATATTACACTATAAACTTGTAAACTTCTTGAATCCTTTTAATTGGGATTAAGTAAGCTTTGAGTTCTTTGTTTAATTTTTTATATAAAGCTGTGACCTTCTTCAAAATTCTTTATTAGTGGATATATAAAGTAGTTGAGTCCTTATTTTATTTCTTATTAACATTTGAATTCCTCATAGTCTTTATTAGTGGATATATAAAATAGTTGAATCCTTATTATACTACTATGATTTGTATTTCCCTAAGTTCTTTTTAAATGGATATAAACCAATTGATTGGTCAGTATATTGGTATATTGTTCATCATGATTAGACTCCCTCACAATTATTAAACGGATATGTAGGTGGCATTTGAATCCTTTATATATTTTTTAATATATTGATCTTTTAAATCTTTTATAGGGATATGTACACAGTTGATTTATTTAATATATTGATCTTTTAAATCTTTTATAGGGATGTGTACACAGTTGATTTATTATCTATCTATATTGATCTTTTAAATCTTTTATAGGGATGTATACACAGTTGATTTATTATTTATCTACTTATTATAATTTGATTTTAGTCTTTATACAAGAATACATAAGTTAATCTATAAAGTTTTATATATTTTTTTACACATGGGGATGTGTACACAGTTGATTTATTATCTGTTTATATTGATCTTTTAAATCTTTTATAGGGATGTGTACACAGTTGATTTACTATCTATCTACTTATTATAATTTGATTTTAGTCTTTATACAAGAATACATAATTAATCTATAAAGTTCTATATATTTCTTACACATGGTTGATCTTCTTATAGTTTCCTTTAATTGGATATGTAAGTAACTTAAAATCTTTACATAGTTCTTGTTATGATTTGATTGTACTTTTTTAAAAAATATAATAGAAAATCAAGATTGGTATTGAACTTTTATTATATTGTTTAATAAGATATCTCAACTATATATATATATATATATATATATATATATATATATATATATAGTTGAGATATATGAGGACTGTATTGGTTTGGAGTGCTTGATAAATGATGCTAAACCTTGATTGAACCTGACTGGATCAGTCCCTAATGATGATTAGAAATAGATCTCTAGTTGCTATTAAGATTTTACTTATGTTAAAGTAGTTTTTATTAATCTTATGTATTATTCTCTTACTCGATTTTACACTTAATCAATTTCTAGAAAGTTGATTAAGTTGAATAGATTATTCTAGTGCACCTTGAGGAATTGTTGGTTAAATATGGTTGATAAATATAGCATTGAATTGTGCTTATAATTGGATTAATGAGAATAGATACCTCGTTCCTTAGAAAATTCGCCAGTCCTGAGACTTTAAGTGGTCAAAATTAGTTGGAAGAATCCTGGACTTGAGCATTCCTTATGTGTCCTGAAGGTCCTAACCATGTAGGATAGGTTGGGTGGGTAGTTTTCTTATGCTATCTTTATGCGATGATTTGATTGAATAATAGAATGTTGTTTACAGTTGATTGTAATAATATGGATTATGGCATTTTATCCATGTGGTGACATTCATCACTTGTCGTGACGTTTTTTGTCAAAAAAAATTATTTACTTATTTGTACATCGCTTTTGTTGTCATAACGACAGGTTCGTTACATATGGTATCATAGCAGGTTCAACCCTACGACTTGGGATCATTACACCTTCCACTGTACTAAACACTTGATTAATAACTTATCGTTAATCAAAATTTGAAATTTGTCCATGCATGTAATCATGGTTAGAGGATGTCATGGAGGTAGACAACGTGGTGCTAGGGGAAAAGGTGCAACTCCCCTAGTAGCATCATCGCCAGAGGGGTCAAACCCCCAAGAAGAAGAACAAGTCCTTGAGCAAGAATAGGTTTCTGTGAGAGATGTGGTTGGTTTGATGAGGTCATTTTAGAGGATGTCAGAGGCCTTGATTAACCGATTATATAGAGATGAGGCCAGAGCGTCTATACACAATAAGAGTTCACAACACGCTCCAGCTGGTAGTAGTATAGTTCATAGAGAACTTGAGAAGGTGAATTTTCTCGAGTTCGTGGGTGCCATGGATGACTCGGTCATTGAGGAATGGTTGGAGAACATGGTGATGTGCTTTGCACTTCATGACTACAGCTCCAACATGAAGGTCCACATGGCGGTATTTCAGCTGAAGGGAAGTGATCTTCTATGGTGAAGATGCTCCTGCCTCAACTAAACATGGTCGTCTAAGACGTTTCATGGGAATTGTTCGAGGAACGGTTCCAAGAGAGGTATTTGTTAGAGGAATTCATTGAGTGCCAGCTCAATGAGTTCAACACCTTACAACAAGGTGGTCATACGGTGCCAGAGTATGAGGCCCGATTCATGGATCTACTTAGGTATCCTCTGCATTTGAACACAGAGAAGCTAAATGTCAACAAGTTTGTGTTCGGCCTTAAATTCAACATTCATGTGAAGGTGAGGATTCTAATTCCTCAAACATTGTATGATGCAGTCCAGAAGGCCCTCATAGTTGAGGAAGAGCTGACCAGCGGGGGTTAGGGAAGGAATCTTGCAAGACCGACTAGAGAGATGACATCAAGAGCACAACAGGATCAGACACCATCTAGAAAAACATCAGGGTATCGAGATATGTCTAGAGAACCCATGTTCACGAAACCACGATGACTAAATCCTCAATAGAGGACTCCCTATAGAGGACCACCGTATCAAAAACAATGTCGCCCGTAGCAATAGCAGTTGAGGTGTGTTCAGTAGAACAGAGTAGGATCTTAGGATAGTAGGCCAACAACTTCTACTTCAGGGACTAAGAGTACTAGACCGAAGACCGGATGTTGGACATGTGGAGAGCCACATTACCAGTGATACTATCTGGTCAAGAAGGTGAGAGAAGCCGAGTCAACTTGACACACTACAGTTGTATATTTTGGCAAGGCTTACAAGATTCATGCAGCGGTGAATAACTGCTAGGATGAGCACCAGTCCAATATGCTCGAGATGTCTGGTACAATCACTAACCAAAATTTTAGTATTTTCATAGATCTAGGTGCTACATAGAGATTTATATCTAGTGTAGTGCTAAAGAGAATGAAGGTAAAGGCAGTCAAGTAGGACGAGTTTAGATATGTGGAAATATCTTCGGGTGCCAAACAAAAGGTTGGAGGAAGGGTTATGGACTGTAGCATTAACTTGGCATATTTTGTAACAAGGGCCAACCTATATGTCACGATCTTAGGATCTTATGGCATAGTGATCGATATGGACTGGTTGGAATCACATGATGTGATACTCAACTGTAAGACAAAATGGTTAAGTTTGACAGATGATGTGGGACAGAGAAGAGTGATCGTAGGAAGAAACCAGGGAATGTCCTTGAGGTTCATTGCTTCCCTACAACTACATAAGATCATGCATAAAGGATGTAAGGTATATGAAATCTTAGCGCTAAAAGAAAGGGGCGATGCAGATCGATTAGAAAACCTTCTAGTAGTATGAGAGTTTGTGGACATGTTTCCAGAAAAGTTACTAGGTTTGCTGCCCAAAAGAGAGTTGGCATTTACCATCGGCTTGAAACCTAGAACTGAAATGATAGCAAGAATGCCTTATCGAATGTCAATGCCCGAGTTGCAGGAGTTGAAAATGAAATTGAAGGAGTTGTTGGACCTGTTACTTATACATCCAAGTGTGTCACCTTGGGGTGTTCCTGTTATTTTCATAAGAAATAAGGATGGATCATGGAGACTTTGTATTGACTACCGTCAATTCAATAAGGAGATGATCAAGAACCAATATCTATTGCCAAGAATAGATGATTTGTTTGATCAAATGAATGGTGTGACGATGTTTTCAAAGATATACTTGAGATCAGGATATCACCAGTTACGAATTAAAGAGGAATATATTCCTAAGACCACATTCAAGATGAGGTTCAGACACTATGAGTTTATAGTTTTACCATTTGGACTGAAAAACGCCCCGGGGGTATTCATGAGCTTGATGAATGGGTCGTTCTGTGAATACTTGGAAAAAAAAATTCACGTATTCATTGATGACATATTGATATATTCTTGGATGACAGAAGAGTATGACAAACATTTAAGATTGGTACTATAGTTTTTACGAGAAAACAAATTACACGGGAATTTGTCAAAATGTTCTTTTACCAATCGAAGATTCATTACTTAGGGAATTCTATATCTGGTGAAGGTATCATTATGGATCCAGAAAAAGTAGAGGCTATTATGGAATGGCATGCACCAACAAACGTACAAGAAGTACACACCTTTATGGGTTTAGCAGGATATTATCGATGGTTCGTCGAAGGTTTTTCAAAGATAGCAAATCCAATCACAGAATTGTAGAAGAAAACAAGAAGTTTTTATGGACCAAGAAATGCACGGAAGCATTTCAAATACTCAAGGATTTGTTGAGGACAGTGTCGATACAAAAGTCCCTGACATGGACAAGGAATTGTTGGTATGCACAAATGCATTCAAGGAAGGTTTAGGAGGAGTATTGATGCAAGACAATCGAGTGATCGCTTACATATCAAGGAAATTAAGAAAGAATGAGGAGAACTACAGAACGCATGGTTTGGAGTTATTGGCCATTGTATATGCCTTGAAAATTTGGAGACACTATATGATTGGAAGAAAATTCGAACTAAAGACGGATCATTGTGGACTACAACATATATTTACACAGAGTGACTTGAATGCACGACAAAGGCATTGGTTAGAAATACTTAGTGAATATGACTTCGAGGCCATGCATATTATCGGTAATACCTCTTCAGACAAATCTTAAAGAAAATATTCTAGCATTACAGAGAGATGGTGATTGGTACAAGGAAGTTAAGGTGAACATTGGACAACACCCCATGATGGTACCAAAGTGTGAAGGTTATACATTGGACAATGATGGATTGATGAGGTATAACAATTGAATTTATGTACCGCCTAATGATTAATTGAGAAATTTTATCTTAAGAGAAGATCATAGAGTAGTGTAAATGGCTCATTCGAGAGTCACAAAGATGAAGGCAGACCTTAATCCTTTATTCTTCTGGAAGGGAATGAAATCAGACATTGTGAGTTACGTGGCGAGATGTATAGAATGTTAGCTAGTGAAATTTGAGCATAGACATCCGCCAGGATTATTACAGTCACATGCTATTCCAGAATCGAATTTTGATGGACCTTATATTTGGATTGCCACTGATGACAAGGAGACACAACTCGATTTTCACTCCGATGAAGAGTGCACATTTTATTCCTATACGTATGACGTATCATGCACCAGACAACTGCAGTTTTTGTCAACGAGGTTGTAAGGTTACATGGTGTACCAAGAAGGATCATATCTGATCGAGGATCAGTGTTTAAAGGACGATTTTGGACCAATTTCCAAGAGGCTTTGAGAACACAACTGAACTTTAGTACAACATATCACCCTGAGATAGATGGGAAAACAGAAAGGACAAACCAAATTTTGGAAGATATGTTACATATGTATGTAATGGACCAACATAAAAATTAGGAGGATTTATTGCCACTAGTAGAGTTTGCATACAACAATAGATATCAAAGTACCATTAAGATGACACCATTTGAGTTTCTTTATGGGCGACCATGTCGGACGCCATTGAGTTGGGATCGAATAGAGGATAGGGTCCTTGTGGGACTAGAAGTGATCTAAAAAATGGAAGAGAAAATGTAATCTATAAGACAAAGGATTAAAGAAGCGCAAGATCGACAGAAGAGTTATGCTGATGTGCATCGCATTGACTGCATCTATGAAGTTGGTGATCGAGTTTTCTTGTGGGTGAAACCACACAAGAGTTCGATCAAGTTTGGAAAGGGCGATAAACTCTCTCCTAGGTTTGTGGGACCTTTCAAAGTTGTCGAAAATAAAGGACCCATGGCCTATCGACTAGACTTTCCTGATTCTTTGAGGCATATGCACGATGTTTTTCATGTATTTGTTTTGATACATTATGTTAGTGATCCTACACATGTGATTGAGATGAGTTCTTTACAGGTGTCGAACGAGGGTGCATTCACAGCAGATACAATCCACATTATGGGCCATCCCATTCGACAACTATGGTTTCGAATAGTCAATTGGCTCAAGGTCCAGTGGGACAATTATAGTCCACACTCGGCTACATGGGAGGACACATATGGTATGTACCAACAATTTCCTTACTTATTTGATAGATTAGACATATAAATATTGTGAGATACTTTTATTACTGCATTTTATATACTGTACAACTTCGAGAGGAAGTTTAAAACAAGAGGGGGTGTATGTAACATCCCACTCTTGCAAGCACATGTTATCGAATTATTCTTTGAGGACACTTGCGTGCAAGTGATCCGGTTATAGTACATGGTTATTTGTCGTGCTTATGGATTTTTGTGATGATGTTGATGGTTGTGATTTATTTTCATTGATATATATGTATTGACAGATGTTATTGATGAGTTTACATGAGTGTGCAGGACACGATCTAGATTGTGGATGTCGTTGACATCAATGGACCTCCTTGGAATCGAGATTGAGTCAGGGAGTAGATTGTGTTTTGTTTTAGTATTTCATTTTACGCATATGTGCTAGATGATTGATTTAGTATGATTATGTATATGGATCAGTGATAGTGTTTTGTTAATGAATGCAGGTTGACGAATGCTTTCTAATAGGACTCACATAAGGAGTAAAGGGGCCATGCACATAAACTAGTTATTGAGGGAGATGTGTGGCAGCATCCCTGTCACAACCTACTAGCACTCCCATCATGGCTCGAATTGTAGGTTAACAATTACCTAGTTTGAGAGGTCCACGATGTCGTGAGGGCGGACTGAGATAGTCTCTCATGAATATTCTAAGAGATGCACAATAAGAAAGATTCCTTATTCCTTAGAAGCCCTTAGTCTCTTAGAAGGTCGCTCAGATGAAATGTTGACTCCAGGGGTTGGACAACTACCAAAACCAGTCAAAGGAAAGTCACACCCTTGGAGCACAGAGTGCATCTTGAAGGGAACATCATGTAAATAAAGCTTGAGTCAATGAATCTAGGTGGCCTAGAAAACCTTGAAAGAATAATTATAAAACTTGAAAAAAATCTTTAAACCTTGTCAAATATGAATAATTAATGAGTAATTTATTAATTATAATTCCCAATAAAAGTATAAGCCTCTTAAAAAAATAGTAAGCCTCCATCTAAGTTTTTGTAAGAAGGCTAAACTAAATTATTAACTAAATAAAAAGAAAGGGGATGAGGTAAATCGATTTAAGAATTAAGAAAAATGAATTAAATTTAAAGAATTGATATAATACACATATGTGAAAGAAAATACCAAATTGGAATTTAAGATAAGAAAGGAATAAAGCATGAGAGAATATGTGTACGTATAGAATGGTATCTAGAGTCTAGTTACCACCAGTCTAACTAGAAGAAAACTCATATTTTAACTATATCTCAGATTTAGTAAGGCATTAGTCATTAAATCAAAATATGGGGAATAAAGAGACATCTGGGAGCGATTTAAGGAGTGCATTTGGGAAATATGAGAGAAATTTACTTTTAATTAAATTAAAATATGCAATTACTTGTGCAACTTTGGGAGAGGGTGACAAGTGTAAGAGGGGAATAATTCTAATTTATTTAATCAAAAAGGAAATTAATTGTGCATATGGGGAGGTGTCAGTAAGGAATTTCCTATAAAGAAAATGGTCTAGATGGGAAAATGAGGACGTTGGTTATGGGTAAAGTTATGCTGCCAAAATCATTTTGACTAGTTTTACTTGTGAGATTTGGGATACTAAGCTTCAGATAGAGTAGTGGCTTTACCTTGCAAGGCAATCTTGGAGCTAGAGAATATTTTGGTTTTGTGTGCGTGGCCCCTTTATGGCTCAGGGGGATAATGGGGAAGAAAAGTACCCCTAGTGTTGGCTGGGAGGTATAGGCGAAGTCTCTATGATTAGCAAGTGGGAGTAAGGAGGGAGTACCACTTTATGAAGATCACCTTCAACTTCATCGCCTTCGGTTATGGTATTCTCGTCGAGAATTGTATTTGTATTAAGTTAAAATTTTGTATACAGATTTAGATATTATTCAAATTTGTAATAGAATTCTGAATTAGGGGTTGGCAAGTCTCCTTGATGTTTTTGTAATATAGAAGAGAATTTTAGAATTGTTGCCATAAAATTTCAATCTAAATTGTTATAAATTCTTATTAGCTATCTTCCCTTTTTCAACCCATGATATTTCACTTGTTGCTTCAATTTATATTTATTACACAAATACATTGGGACTTAAACTCAGGCATGATCTCTACTAGTTATCGGACTTGCCCTGATCTTTTTAAGACAAGAAGGCTGCTAACTAAGTGTCGCCACAAACATTTTAGAAACTATAAAAAAAAAAAGAAAAAAAACAATTTAGAATCTTGGACCAAATATCCTTGCTAGATGATTTATGTGATACACATAGTACGATGTTTTGGGTTACTACTATTGGTTAGAATTTATGGAAGCATAAATAGTTTATGGATTATATGCGATGGTTGAATGCGAAGTGGATGTCTGCGATTTATTCTCTAGAATGTACCCAAGCATGTGATTGATTAAACCACAATTTAATAGTGTCTCTGGGTGATTTCCTCTGGTTGAGTGTGTAGAAGTTTAAGTTACTTATGTGGGAAGAAAAAATCCCTCGTCAAAAATCTCCTTTTATCGATCAATCCAGTTTCCAAGTTGTGGAGAAATTTTATAGGGGTTTTATTGTTTCATCGTATGACTTAACTGATCGTTGGACGAGTTCTCCTGTGCTTAAAATGAGTCCCTATAGAATCAGTGTATTGCGCGTCATCCCTGTTGAAGCCTTGACCACATGAGGCCTGATTTACTTAGTACACCATGTCATGTGTTCGTCCCTCCTCCTAGCTATTAGACTTGGCACCTCGGTTACTTGTCTCTTGACGAAGGCCTACATATGTTCCCTTCACTCTTTTATTTAAGAGAAATAGATTTAAAAACCCTTACCTACGAATTTATGTAAAAGGGTTCTCCCCTTTTGTTAGGCGGAAATATTATCGTTTAATTTCGTTGTAGTACTTGCCCAACTATTTAATTTGTCAATTCGAGGTTCGTAGGCTTATGAAGCACACACACTATATATGGAGGACTGAAGTAGAACTAATCTAATCTAATTTTCTGAAATGAAATTAATCTAGGAAAGTATTGAAAGAGTAACTATGAAAGCAGTAAATTAATCTAGGAAAGCAATACAACATGTGAAGAGTTGAATGGAAAAAGACATATGTGAGCTCACACAATACATCAATCTCAAATTATATTACAAGAGTCAAATGACAAAGCATGAAAGAATAACAAAGCTAAGAATCCCCTTCTCCTAATACAAGACCAAATTATGAATTACATGATCTCTAACTCTCAAGCTAATCTCCCAATTATGAATAACATGATCCCCCTCATGAAGAGAGAACACTCTCTTATATACATGAGTCCTGAAGAGTGTCATAATTACAGATCCACTATTCTCTCAACAATTCTCAACTGCTTTTCTATTATTAGAAGATATAATCCCTTCAAATCCTCCACACAGCTCTCAGATATCTTAAATAAGATATGCCATCCAAATATTCCATGATCTTCTCCTTTGAATATGCTTGAATGAAATTCGAATTTGAGGCTAGGTGGTAATATTTGACTTTGTTGAAATTTTCACATATGCTTGCACACATCATAAAACTCATCCAACCTTGATATATAATGAAAATATGTTATTTTTCTAATATTTAATCACAAATTCACTTTTAATACTGAAATGAATACAATGGAAAATAATAAGGAGAAACCCAAGTATTATTATGAAAATGGTACAATGGAAGGTTAATGGGACGATGAAATGTAAGGAATAGTGAAGGAAAAAAAGGATATAAATGTGACATATCTGAGGCCCAACATGCCCCCCAACTCAACTTGTTGCATGTCCTCATGCAACCATGCATGGATCTTCTTAAGAACTTTTGGCATTTAAACTATGGATTTGATCGATGATGTCCTTTTAACAATGAATATTTCGAGGATTTGAAATACAAGAGTAGCATCATGTAAAATACATGTGTAACATGTGAAATTTCCTTATAGTTGGTTCTTGTGTGACAACAATGAATACAAAAGATGTTCGTTCTTGTGTTAACAACATTCATTTCAATTATTTATTTTCTTGCTACAATAATTTAGCCATATACTCACTGGAAATAATAATCTATCAATGTGCATAAGAAAGCATCATTGTGTGTAAGAAAGCCTTTTTGTTATCTTTATGAATCATGCCAATATGTATATCAATCGAAATGCAACAAAGTGTTGTTGGAAAAGAAATGTTAGTGAATCATAAATGGAATGATGAGATGGTAAAATGGAATAATAGTAATGAATATGTGGTGAAATAGTCCCCCCCCCCCAACTGAATTGGTTGCATGCCCGCATGCAACTTAGTGTAGTTCATGGAAGAAAAGAGAGCATGGCGAGGAAATTTTCCAAAATATTCAAGTCGGCATATAAGGAATTGTGTGATTAAAGCTTAGAAAAGAACATACCTCCACTTACCCAAAAAGTATATGTAGCGGTTGCGGCTGCTGGATTAGGAAAATGGAACTGCTAATCCTGTTGCCACTATAACTGGATCATGGGAAGTGAAGGAATCTGAACTGCTACTGTTGAATCATGAGAAATGTGGAAGGTAGAGAATATGGAACTCTCATATATCTGAAATCAAACTGTTGCAACTGCTGAGGGGATAATGAAAAAGTGTATAGTTTTCACCTGGTACAACACCGATGGTACAATTCTCATCATGCGAATGAATGTGTCGATGTCGAGCATGAAGAAAAATCATTGGATTACTGGCTATTGATGAATGTCCTTAACCAATGCGAGACAAACTCACTAGTTATGACAATGAGTGTCAAGGGACCCAAGTACATCTTGTGAAGTGCGAATAGATGGGTTGATGTTGATCCACTTGCAAGATATGATGATCAAGGGACATTGATGTATTCCCATGATCGTCAGCGAGAGAACTTGCCATTAAGGCATGCAAGCCTCTAGGCACTCAAAATGAACTCTAGTCTATATCCCATATAATGTGTTGAGGTCGATGGGGCAAGACTGTTGAAAGGTGGGCCTTAAGGAATCCCACATCAATCAACATGAGTTTATAAAAAAAGTGGTAGGACTTTAGATGGAAAGATCTCAATAGCAACAGGGTTTATGGCAAGGAAATGTAATCATGGAAAGGGGTTTGTTTTATTCAGAAGGGACACTGGAAAGGAAAAAGAAGGCAAAAAGATAAAGGAATGTATGAAACTCAAAAAAATAGGTGTGTGTGAAGTCATGAAAGTTAAGGCAATGGAAGATGGCTTCAACACTAGGATGACTAATCAACTTTGAAGGAGAAATGGGATAATGTCACAAAATGAAATTTCGCAAAATGCAGAAATAATAGTGTATCAGCATGGTCGT
Source organism: Picea glauca (assembly GCA_000966675.3). NCBI lineage: Eukaryota > Viridiplantae > Streptophyta > Pinopsida > Pinales > Pinaceae > Picea > Picea glauca. Next base: position 32,307 of record JZKD02S0913664.1, read on the forward strand.
TGTGTAACAGCAAACATCAAGATGCACAAAGAGTTTCTGTGTAATATTAAAATGTTGTTGTGTATCAGCGGAATGTTTCTGTGTGACAGCGAAAATATTTCCGTGTAACAACAAACTGTTTCTATGTAACAGATCCTTCAAGATGTTTATCACATGTTTTCTTTGAAGAATTTTGTGATTCTTGAAAATCACTTTGGCATGAATTACGAGCGTCTTGTTCCTGCAATAAATCTTAAAACTAATCCTACAATGAAACTTGTGAGAGCAATGTAAAATGTAAAATGCAAGATTAAGTACAAATGCGAACAAATTCAAATAATAAATGAAGTTATACTTATTGTCCGCACTTGTTAGTTTCCTCATTGATTATTCCAAAGTGATTGTACATCATCAAATATGTTGAACCTTCAGAGAATACAATTTTCTGGGACAAATATCAACCTGTAAGAAAACGCAAAAGCCAATCTTGAATACAGTAATACATTGCCTGTAAAAACACGTCAATCAGAAATTCCAAGAACATAAATATATCATGAAAATTTTATTGTTTCAACCCTCCTTGGTTGTTCCATTATGTCATGGCTCAAGCCTCCAACCGTAATTAATTGTACCAAATCTGCAAATCAAGCTCCTTCCAACTGAGCAAGAGTTTGACTGTGTAAAAACTGCCCATCCCGAAATATGCCTTCTTCACGGTTTGAAAAATCATAACTGCTCTCAAACCAAGCAGAATTTTCAAAAATCTCTTATTGGTCAGCTAAATGAGATCCTTCTGCAAAAAACCCGTGTGCCAGATTTTTGAAATTCATCATTGTTTACTCGTAAATTGCACCCGAAGTTGATTGTCTTCCAATTGACGGAAAATTTCAGAGCAAATTGCATGTGTGAGCTGCATGCGATTTAATTGTCCATTTCTAGCTTGTTGGTTAATCACTAGCATGGATAAGTATCTCACGAATCTGTAATCCTGCCACCTGGAGCTCACAAATCTGTGATCCAACTATTATGTTGATTGAATTAAGTGAAACTAGAGCATCCGTTACTTTAACAAATAACTTTTGATGCATATCCAACAACACGGTTAGGAACATATCTCAATAGCATTTAGAATTTAGATTTGACAATAATCCTGTTGGGAAAATTTATTGAAAATATTCAGTTTGATCGGAACAACTTCCAAGATTGGTGGCATCTGTTGAAGCATTCATGTAGCCTCCATGATTTACGATCTTCTGTTGCAGTAGTCATGTAACAACTTCTAGGATTGGTGGCATGGTTGTAACAGCAGTGAGTAACAACTTCCATAAATTACGATCTTTTGTTGTAGCAGTCATTAGTTAAATCATTTCATGGGTAAAATATGTGAACGTTACAAATAAAAAATTCTAAGTAAATGATAGTTACGCAGTTAGGATGTGGCCCAAATTTCATAGTAATCTGTTATGGGAAAATAGGAAAAAGATCGTGTTAAACTGTTACAAGATCTCCCTCTTAATTTAGTGAATAAAGGCTATATTTCCGTATTTTTTTAATGACTAATAAGCATTGAAAGATTTTATTCCCACTAGACTTAGAAAATATGAAAAAAATGGTAGGGACTTGTAACAACCGGAATTTGCAAAGACCATGATCGGGATTCAAAATTTTAGTTGATTCTTTAACATTTTTAATCAACATTTATCATTTTTTTATTTGGTTGGGTTTGTAAACAAGAGCTTTAGCTTTTGATGATTTGATTATTAGCAAGTTGCAACGTGTAGGGCCAAATGTGAAAGGATGAGGCTGGCAAAAAGATGGCATCAAAAATAAAATGGACCAAAATGGAAGTTAAAAATGAGAAGAGCACAAGCATGACACTGTTTGATCACTGTCACAGCAAAAAGCGTCATTGTTTCAGCATACAAAATTCATTGTATCAGCATGAAAAATTTCGCTGTAACAACATGAAAAAATTTCGCAAAAACAGCTTGTTGTATCAGCATGTAAAAATTTTCTGTAATAGCAACTGTCTCAGCATGTAAAAATTTCATTGTTGCAGCATGTAAAAATTTCATTGTTGCAGCATGTAAAAATTTTACTGAATCAGCATAGAAAAATTTTGGTTTTGTTTTTATTTGTGTAAAAAAAAATTATTGTGTTTATTTGCAGGTCAAAGGATGGACGCAATTCATTCCTAAAATCAAAATCATTCCTATTTCCTGATCCTCGCGATCACACGAAGCGCGAAGGAGAGCATACTTATTCTAGGTAAAAGAAAAACTAAAAAAAATAAAACCTACCTACTCTATGCTAAATGGAATTAGAAATTAGTTACGTGTAGGCAAATTTCTAGTGGAGTCAAGCACGCAACAGTAACAACAATATGTTCAATGGTAATTTTTCAAATGAATAATGGAAATATTCACGAGTGAATGAATCTAGTTGCTGCAAAATTTATAAATAAAATAAAAAAAATGGAGCTAATTGAGTACTTACCTGGAACCATTGATCGATAATGCTTTCATAGGTGTGTTTTTCCTTTCTTAGATCTTGCTGCAACTCCACATTGTCCTTCTCAAGTTCCTCAGATGTTGATTTCTCGTTTGTTTCTGGAGGAGTATTTAAGCTCTGGGCTGCTGTCAAGATCTCCTCTTCCCGAGAAGAAGAAATCCCAGTTTTCTCTAGGATCTGAACGAGTTGTTCCAAGCTGACACTCATGGTTAAATCATATTGCAAAAGGGGTTCTTATAGCACCCAAATCAAAATAATAAAAAAAAATTGAAAATCATACTTGCTGAAACACATGAAAACCTCTTCACAGTTGCAAAAATCAAGCACACTTGTTGAAATTAAAATTCACACTCTAGTTACGCTTGCAAGAAAATCAAACTAGACTTCAATCCATCGTGCTTCCCCGGCAACAGCGCCAAAATGTTAGGTGGAAATATTGTCGTTTAATTCCGTTGTAGTACTTTCCCAACTATTTAATTTGTCAATCTGAGGTTCGTAGGCTTACGAAGCACACACACTATATATGCAGGACTAAAGTAGAACTAATCTAATCTAATTTGTTGAAATGAAATTAATCTAGGAAAGCATTGAAAGACTAACTATGAAAGCAGTAAATTAATCTAGGAAAGAAATACAACATGTGAAGAGTTGAATAAAAGACATATGTGAGCTCACACAATACATCAATCTCAAATTGTATTACAAGAGTCAAATGACAAAGCATGAAAGAATAACAAAGCTAAGAATCCCCTTCTCCTAATACAAGACCAAATTAGGAATTACATGATCTCTAACTCTCAAGCTAATCTCCCAATTATGAATAACATGATCCCCCTCATGAAGAGAGAACACTCTCTTATATACATGAGAGTCTTGAAGAGTGTCATAATTACAGATCCACTATTCTCTCAACCATTCTCAACTACTTTTCTATTATTAGAAGATATGATCCCTTCAAATCCTCCACACATCTCTCACATATCTTAAATAAGATATGCCATCCAAATCTTCCATGATGTTCTCCTTTGAATATGCTTGAATGAAATTCGAATTTGAGGCTAGGTGGTAATATTTGACTTTGTTGAAATCTTCACATATGCTTGCTCACATCATCAAACTCATCCAACCTTGACAAGGATGATTTTAGAGGCTAAATTTCGCTCATGGGCTAATTTTCAATGTTTTTTCCCCAAAACAGATTCGTTATTCTAAAAATGATTCGCCCAAATTCTTTTGGATAAAATTATTTTACCTTAAATATCGCCAAAAAATTATACAAACTATACAAAATCCTTAGAAATTTGAAAATTTTTACAAAAATATCGCCAAAAATTTATAGTTGGCATATGAAGGATTAATAAGATTCGCCAAGGTTTCTATATTTTAAAATAAATTTCCATCCTTGAAATCATCCTTGAACCTTGATATATAATGAAAATATGTTATTTTTCTAATATTTAATCACAAATTCACTTATAATACTGAAATGAATACAATGGAAAATAATAAGGAGAAACCCAAGTATTATTATG
>JZKD02S0913664.1:51853-65958 GCA_000966675.3 Picea glauca
TAGTTGATGAGTTGGCACATACATGAGGCGTATAGTTGATGATGTTGGTACATATTGATGAGTCATAGTTGATGAGTAGTTGACACATGATTGGTATATACTTGGTACATGGTTGTATGCACTTGTTTATGGTACATGTTTATTATAGGTTATTTGGTACAGGTTGGTGCATGGTTGATGCACTTGTTTATGGTACAGGTTGAGGTACAGGTTGATGCATGGTTCAGATTTATTGGGACATGTTTATAGCTATATATCTCACAGTGATAGTGTGACAGTGGTTCCATCATTCTACTTCTACTTAAGGGTGGTTGGATAGGGGGACATGTGGTTGTAGCCATCTTCTGGTTGTAGCCGGAGAACCTAGGGGGTTGTAGCCTCCTTTTGGTTGTAGCCATAGAATTGGGGAGTTGGAGCTTCCTTTAGGTTGTAACCTAAGAAACTAGGGGGTTGGAGCCTCCTTCCAGTTGCAGCTAGAAAACAGAGGAAGTTGGTGCTTCCAATGAATGTAACTCTTCAAGACATATAAGAAAAATCATTCTGTGGTTTTATCCTGATTTGGGTTTCCACATAAAACAATGGTGTACTGTGTATGTGTATGATTGTTCATTTGTTCATTGCTTATTTACTCTCCAATTATTGGATGATAATGCTTCATTGATATAACACTTGGATTATATTTTTAAAAAGGATTAAATTTCTCTATTATTGATTCACCCCCCCTCTCAGTAATCCAACAGAAACGAGTAACTCACCCCATCACGAGGACGAACAACTATTCCCTGACATACCTTACACTCTTCCTCACGAGGAATTGAATCAATTTAGAAGAATCACAAGAGCATACACCTGATAGATCAGTGTGCTTCCCTTAGCTGCATTACTTCCTCGAAGAAAACAAATAAGAAGGCTAGTGGTCAAATCCCGAGACCATGTTTTCATGCAGATAGTAGAATACCTAATAGATTTCTCCCTCGCTAAAATCGATCATCCTCTTAATCTAATCCCCAAAACAACGGTCGGTAACTTCTCCAAGCCCGACAATTTTTCGGAAGAAGAAGGGTTTAACTAAGGATCTAAAGACATGGAAGATAACCACAACCATGATGAAGAAAGGGGAAACCCACCTCAAAATAATCAACCTTGTTTGGCTAGAGATGCTCTGGCCATCGCTAGATGAGTACATAACCTTCCCCAACACCTAGAGAAATTACTTCCTAAATTTGACCCTGAAACCTTAGGATTTCCCGAAGACCATATAAAGAAATTCATATTAGCCATCAAATTTATGAATGTCCAACATAAAGACATGGTTTTCCAGCTATTCCCCTACACTTTCAAGAATTCATCCTCCACGTGGTATTTTAACTTACCCGTAGGATCCATAACTAGTTGGACGAAGTTTCAATAGGACTTTCTAGATAAATTTGCAGAAGAAACTACTACAGGAGCTTTCATGACTGAGTTGTTCGCCACCACCATGAGTTCGAAGGATAGAGTCAAATAATTTAATCAAAGATTCACCACCATATTAAGCAAATTCCAGCCCGAGGCTAAACCTACTCAGAAGTTGCAGATCGAAGTGTATGCTAATTCTCACCCAACTTCTATTTCCATGTTTGCGAAGAGGCCTGCCAAACCAACCCTAGATGAGAATTTTGAAGTTCATATTTTTTCAGATTTGTTCAGATGAGTTCATATTTGTTCTTTAGTTAGTTTTTCTTGCGCAAGATCATGATGAATCTTGAAGGTTCTGTGAACCCACCTAAGTATTCTCCTTTCCCTTCCCTATCATTTTTTCTTAGTTGCGCTTCAGGTGAGACTTCTTCTCTTCAAAGGAGATGAAAATGCCAGTGCTCTAGACTAATCAGTACCTTTTGTTGGTAACCTGAGAAGGACCCTGGTTTGATCTATATCGTCCCAACAAGCTTCCAAAATTGTATGCATACTTGGAAAAAAAATGTCTAAGTTCTGTAAAAGATTAAGAAATAACAACTAGATGAGGTCAACATTTTAATGTTTTCATATACAAAAAACCAGTACTGCCTGTCCTTGCTACCTGCTACTTGATATATGAATGCGCATAAAAGTGCTTTGGATATCAAGGATTCTCCCTGCATGATTAGCCTGTTGAACTATATAATTGTTAGCATGTTGATATCTTGATCGATACCACATCAATAAAAATAGGTTATTATGATTCAATTATAATATGTAGTCAATATTCCATACCTGAAGATGGATTTGTCGTTGCTAGCAGTTGAGATCTCACGGCAAAGTCCTCACAGTTGTTATTGGTGTTCAATGATGATGAAGGAACTTTCCAAAATGTGTATCCTTACCACTTCTCAGACGTTCTGTAATATAAAAAAAAACTCCCTACTCTAGGGTGCAACAAGAATATTCCAAAGTTCCATGGTTGGAATATGTTGGATTTGGGTCTCAAAATAAGTTTGTATTTGTGCCTGGAACTAGATATTCAATGAATGACCATTAAAAAAGAGTTAGAAGGGTTGAGACTACTTATTATTTTCTCTCTTTGTCCCTGAAACCTAACGTCATTCACTCACTCTTCTGGGTCGTTGTTGCTCCATCGCCCTCCAATGTGTAAAGTCGCTTGGGAATATTTCCCCCCTACATTGTGTAAAGTCACTTGAGAATATTTTGTCAAAAAAGTACTTGTAAAGTCCCTGACCACCCATGGTTGGGCCATGCTACACAAGAGAACTCTTTCGTTCTCTTAGTGGAACATGCCATAACATACTTAGCATCCAACTAAGCTATGCCACATACATTTTTCCAAACTGCATGCAATTAAAATATATATACACACAGAACTCTTGCGGAAACATATGCATAAAACGTAAATAGACAAATACATTATGTAATTACATGGATTCATACTGAAATAACAGTAACATATACAGGCAATACCCATAAAAATAAGCAAGTAAATAACAATGCAGCATGTAAATTTATCACACAATTGACACTTATATTTGTAATAATATCACCAAATACGTGCAGACCTTCCACGATCCTCCTAGCCTTAGACCACATTTCTCATCACTCTCATCAGTGGGTCACCCGAGCTGGGACTAAACTCCACCTAGGTAAAAGGGTTCCTAACCAGGCTAATGGCTCATGGACAATAGGAAAGACTCCTTCACAGGTTCCTATTCAAACTAACAGCCTATAATCCCTCATTCCCCACATGCCTGTCCCACCCGAGGAAGTGTTCCCCTTCTCTGCTCAATAGTCCTTCGGCTACCCCACTTCCTTTTTGGGCTTCAGCAATAGGCTGGATAGGAAGTCTCAAATCCCTGCAGCTGTAGTTTAGCACCTTTAGGAAATCAATTCCCAACAATTCTCTCACCTAGAGAGAAATTGTTCACGGGCCTGACAACCAGCCTCTTCAATCTCCCATGGGCCTGACAACCCGCTTCTTCGGTCCAACTCCAAAGATAACCAGCTACACAAACATATATGGCTATGGATACAGTTCAGGTACAGGGAAATGAATGTATGAAGGATAACTGACCACGTGAGTGAAATGGTCATGGATTCATAGCTAAATGATCGATGGAATGATGGAAAAGATGATCGGAAATGAAATAAGTCCCAACAATATGTATGCATGTCCCCAACTTGACACTTGTCATTTTGGGAGTTACTTTGGCCCACTTGTCCCCAAATTTAGAACTTAGGATAGAATTTTTCGGCTTTCTTTCCTTTTCTCCAAGGAACGAAATTTCCCGAATCCCTACGGGGCCAGATACAAACTCTGCCATCCCTTATCCATACTGATATGATTGGTAGCTAGGACCACAGGCCTTATCGGAAAAGTGCTCGTCATCTTTCGCGATTCGGGAAATCGTGATAAATGTATTTCCTTTTCTCTCTTGTCTTTCGAAGGGCTGAAACCCAACACGGTTTTAACCACTTATCGACATTCACAGCCACTCGGATTAAGCCCTGGTACTCTACCCTTCAGAATTTCTCATACCAGAAATTCAAGATATGCGATGATAGGAGGTTTCATGCTTAGGTTTCCTGGGAGATGAAACTCCGAAACGTGCATACAAATATATATATATATATATATATATATATATATATATATATATATACATCGCTTCATCTATTTCAGAAATTCACAAACTGGGTTTTTGGGACTGGCGAGTACAATAGAACTTGCCAATAGGTATTTCAGGAACCGAAATACAAAAATACCCAATATTATCCGTGCTAAGCCATTTTAGCATTCCTCCTTTCAAGATTTCATGTTATGTGAAAGCAAGGGGTCTCACCCCTAGCTTTCTCGGAAGCCGCAAACTCCGAGTCATCAAAACTTTAAACATGCTCCTCTATTTCGGGTTTTCCTCCATCGGGATTTCGCTAATCAAGGTTTCAAGACTGGAAAATTTGCAGGGCCCCCACCTAGGCACCCCGAGTAACGAAATACCAAAGTATAACCACTTCTCCACACTCTATTCTTTTGGGGTTTCGCAAGTCGGGATTTCAGGACTTGCGAGTACAAGGGAAACTTGCCCTTGGGTTTTTCGGGTACTGAAACACCGAAATGCCGAACCAAGTCACGCTATGCCAATTCAGGATTCTACGAGTCGGGGTTTCGTATATCGAAATTTCGGGATACAAGAGGTTGAATATTCACACTCCTCGACTACCCGAATGTCGAAAAGCTGATACACCCACTCATCATACACTTGACCAATTTCGGGGTTTCACAAGTCAGGGTTTCGAGACTTGCGAGTACAAGGAAATACTTCTTTGGGTGTTCTGTGTTCTGAAACACCGAAAAGTCCTAACTCATCCATACGTCATCATTTCGGGTTTTCGTGAATCGGGGTTTCGGGTCTTGCGAGTACAAGAGAACTTGCACTTAGGTACCCTGGGTGCCAAAAATCCGAAATGCTTACCGGTCACCACATGTACTCTATAGCTAGACGGTCCAGGTACTCCCATGGGTCTTGAAATCGACGGTCACGATATCTTCGCTACTTATGAAGGTTAAAAAGGGGTCGAGGCATTAACGCTTGCATTCCTTCATCCAATTTAATGGTAGTAACAAACGTTAGATCCTCCGAAAGGATCTCATTCGTGCATTTAGCAAGAGGAAGGGTATCTTGGGTACCGAACCACCGAAAGGTCCTTAATTCATCCACACACTGTCATTTCAGAATTTCGCGAGTTGGGGTTTCGGGACTCGCGAGTACAAAAGGACTGGCACCTAGATACCCCGGCTACCGAAACTCTGAAGTATCGAAGTCTAAGAATACCATTCTCTCTTGTGCAGGATTTTAAAAACTACGCCATTAATTCCTTCTTCAGGCCCTTGGGTAAATTTCACCAAGTTTGAAGACCCGACTGGAAGGTCCTCTTAAAATCTCTAAGCTATTAGCTTCTATGACTGGTAGTGAGCAAGCTCAAGGTTTTTACTGCGAAGGCAGTCCTTTCTAGGCACTTACCTCGACTTTATAGAGTGAGGGAACTTTCTCGAAAAACAACCTGAAAAACTACACTTATTCATAAATATATATATATATATATATATATAAACTGAATGTGGTCATTCCAACATAAGCATGCAACCACCATTTCCAATCAAAACACCATGCAGACGTTTCTCACACATAAACCATTTATAAGTGTTCAAACCATGAGCATACATTCCAATATATTCAATGCAAGACAAAAGATATAAACACTTATCAGAAAACACCAGGTGATGCAACTGCTGAGAGGGGTGCTCGTTTCCACCCAACTGTAAGCTCAGTGACTCCAAATGGATTTACCACTCGCCACCTCGAGCTATACCATGATGCTTGAGACTCTCTGTCTTGGTTCTTCAACGATCGAGAACGAAGGTTACTCTCCTTCTTCTCTGCTATCGCTCACTCTGTATTTTGTTCCAGAGTTATTTCAATCTCTTTCCTGCGATCTCCCCCTCAAGTCCGTCCCCTCCCACACCTTTTACCTGCCTTTTCTTTTTCGACGAGGTTGCTTGTGACATGAATTTCCCCGCGGTGGTCAGGTATGAGGCCTCCACGGATGGGCGGTTCACCCCCATACCTCATTAACTCATGAGGAGCCTCTTCACCTACCATCTTGGCGAGTAATTCATTTCAGGGCCAGCGAGCCGCTCTTGGTTCTCTAGGTCAGTGAAGACCAAATACAGTTTGGTTCAGTGGAAGTTAATGCCACCATTCCAGGTGCCTTCCACCACCTTTCTTCAGCCATTGTGGTCTCTTTTTCAACACATCGCCCTCCCAGCAGTCTTGCAACATATATTCATATCATTATTTACATTCGTCGACCCTTTATACTAAGGTCCATTCAAATCACACATTCACATCTTTGAGTTTGCCATAGTTCTTGGCCAGTATAGTTATTTTTATAGACTGGGGGAAACAGGGTGTTACAATTCCCTCCCCCTTAAAGGAACATCATCCTCGATGTTCTATCTATCAAAATGACATGTATGTACCAAGGTAAACAAAATCGGATATGTTTGTTTCATGGCATCCTCCATTTCCCATGTAGCCTCATCTGGGCCAAAATGTTTCCACTGTACCTTGACTTGTGCAATGGTTCGGTTCCAGAGCGGGGTTTCCTTTATGTCCAATATGCATTGAGGTTCTAGTAGGAATTCTCCCTCCGGTTCCACCTAGATCACAGACCAGTCAATTATATGATTAGAATCATGTACATATTTCTTCAATAATGAAACATGGAAAACATTATGTGCTATTACTGTGGGAGGAAGTGCTAGCCTATAGGCTACAGGTCCCACTCTATATATAACTTCAAAGGGTCAACAATATTGAGGTGCAAACTTGGCACAGGCTCCCATTTTCAGAGAACTCTTTCTTGGTCTAACTCTGAGATATACATGGTCTCCCGTCTTGAACTCTCTTGGGGTTCTCTTTTGGTCAGCGTAGCTTTTCTGTCAGTCCTGATAGACCTTCGGGTTTTGTTTTATTTGAGTCACTTGCTATTCCATTTCTTTCAACATGTCGGGTCCAAAAGAAATTATGTTTACGGGATTACTCCAGCTGACAGGAGTGTTGCACGACCTACCATAGAGAACCTCGAAGGGACTCATCTTTAAGGATTCTTGGTAGCCGTTGTTGTAGGCAAATTCCATCAGTGGCAGGTAGTCTTCCCACTTCTTGGGTTGATGCATTACATGCATTCTTAGCATGTATTCTAGTATTTCGTTCACTCTTTCCGTCTGTCCATCGGTTTGAGGGTGATAGGCGATGCTAAACAACAATTTGGTCTCTTAACCCGCCATTAGTGATTTCCAAAAGTTGGAAGTGAATTTCGTGTCTCTGTCAGACATGATCTCTTTCGACATAACAAGCAGTTTAAATATATCCTTCAGGAATACGTTGGCAATGTCTATTTCCTTAGAAGTTGACTTGATGGGGATAAAGTGAGCATACTTGCTCAATTTATCCACCACTACCATGATGGCGTCATTTTGTTTGGTCGAGGTTGGTATGTACCAGTGTATGGATTTTTATGTTTTCACTTCATATATACCGTTTATCCAGTGTTGATCTGTACGTAGGCCCTAAAGGATTGATTTTGATTGCAGGAACAATTCCTCCAAGAAATCCAACCACTAGGCGATCGTCGAGGGCACCCAAGATGAAAGAACTAGAGGTAGGAGAAGGCTCTTCTCCAGGGACAACAAAACAATTAGAATTTGATCCAAGACCAGAACCAGTTATTAAAAAATCTAAAGAGAAGGTTTTCCTTCAACCTCCAACCTTTGGAGACATAGAAGTAAGCACAAGGGCCAAGACAACACTCCCACATTGGGGAGAGATCTTCAAAAATATCAGACGGGAGGAATTTCCAAAATATATCGCACACAGTGATCCAAATGTGAGAGCGCTCGACGGCCAGGTATTTCTGAATATATGACAATCGTACCTCCACATGGTAGCAAGAAGAACCCCAGTGTTTCCCTATATAGAACTGCTACAATGGTTGATCAAACACACGAACACACATAAGTGCTTGATCAATGATGACAATGGTGGGTGTGTCAGAGTTTTCCTTCCAGTGGAGGTCTAGAAGTATTACAAGCTTAGAGACCCAGGTGAGTGACTGAACACTGATTTCATCGTGAAATTATACAAGTGCCATGACACCAGCCAGGTAATGGCCTCACGGTGGAAACAATATAAGAAATACACCAATCAGACCTCCAACTGGTGCCAAACAACCAACCTAAGAGAACCATACATCTTCCTAAGGACACTCATCTATTGGTTGTATGGGGAGAAAGACTACTCTAGGTTTTCAGAGGCATGGATGCCTCTAGTGTACATGGTAGCTATCTCTAGGAGTGGCTTCAATTGGGGAGCCATCATTTCCAAGAAGATGAGCATCTGCATATAACAAGATTAGACACCGAAAGAAGGGGAGACTCCCACCTTCTACATGGCATCATACTTGTTGGATGTCATGTGTGCCAGAAACGTCTTCACCAGAATGAAGCTGAGATGGAATGTCCCAGAGCTCCTAGTCCACGTATATTTCAGCGTCTTATGAGAGAACAAGTATAAAATATCCTACTCCCTAATCTGCGATGAATCCATCGCACGCATCTATTTTATTGTTTTCAATAAAGAATGTTTGAGACTATCAATTGCGGCCAAAAATATGATATCAAAGGTCAGGCACTAGTATCTGGATGAACTTGATACCTACATTAGGGTATTGGGGCCACCGAAGCACCTCATCTCCTATCAGCACATGTGCCTGAACGGTTTGTGGTGGGAGAGATATGCTACCAAACCATCCTACAAGGTTACAATGATACCCTGGTCAAAGATAAGAACATGTTTATACCTTATGGATTCCATGTAGGCTTCTACCTAGTGAAAGACATCGCTCAAGCCAAGAATAAATGGGTGAACCAATTAGAATTATAATTCCAAACCAGCCAATTCTGCAAGAACGACCCAAAGGGTCTAGTCCTGAAGCATGCTTCTCAAGTTTCATTATGTTGGCCATATGACCATGACAAATTTGAAGATGAAATCTTCACAGAAAATGCCCAAGACTAGGATGAGGTGGTGGCACGGATGGCTGATCCAAAAATGACCAAGTTCAGAGCCATGAGTCTGGATGAACAAACAACAACCATAGACCAATTGACTCAAAAGGCCCTCAGATCCAGAGAATAAATGATAGCATTTGAAGCAGTAGTTCCCCAGGTAGCAGCTGAAGCAACAAAGATTCCCTGGGTAGCCCCGGTGCAAGGTAGAGGTCTTCCCATGGCTCAGGACACGCGAGAGAGTGGGTTACTAATGTTAGAACATGCAAAATGGATAATTGATCAGTTGTAAGATGACCTGGACATCATAAATATGACAAGTCTCCCTGTCGACAACCTGGATGAAAGCCAAACGGGCCCAAGCGGCCCTGAATTCATATAAATTGATGAAATTACTGGATTAGACGACCCTGAATTCACAATGCCACCGATCGGATCGCCGACAGGTGTTTCAGCTCAACCAGAGATAGTCAAAACATTAGGGAGGAAAAGTGTGTCAAACCCCTTAAGTGAGCTGATAAAAATATATGATGATGACGAGAGCTCAGAGGTATCCCTTGTGACCCCCGTACATATCAAAGAGGAAAAGGAGACAGAGAAGAAATCTTCCCCAATTCCCAACTCTCAGATTCTAGGGCTCCCACAAAATGAACAAGAAGTTGAGAGTGTCTTAGACACTGAGCTACCCAATGTAATGAAGACCCAAGCAGACACTTCGAAGGATGAGCCAAGGGTGGGCGAACAAAATGAAGAAGCTCCACAGTAAGAAATTGACATCTCAATGACTGATGATCAAGTAAGTATTGATCCTACCCCTGATACCTCAATTTCAATTGGTACTGAACTCCGAGATGAGAAACAAACAGAAGTCGGGCCTTCATGACACAGGGAGGAAGTTCAAGAACCCAGTATTGAACAAATATATACCATCAAGAGTCTAGGGAATACACTCACCTGGGGGGATCAACAAATTCCTAATCTTGTGGATGCAGTAGCTGACATACATGGCATCGATTATGATCGAAAAAGGAAATCTATCATCTAGAGAACCAGCAAGAAGAGGAGGATCACTCTGTATCACTCCATCCTCATTACCATGGAGGAAAAACTGATAAACATAGAGCATGCTAAGAAATCCGAACTCATCGGTGTAGGGATGATGATCATAGATGCCACCCTAGACAGAGCTAAAAGAGATGAAGAGGATTTGGCTGTTTCTCTAAAGGAATTGGAACATTTGCACCACTTGGCGAAATACTACCAGGACACCACACAGGTCACGGTGTACCTAAGGAGATAATTCAAGGAAGCCTAAATCAAGTTTACAGATGAACGACACCTATTCACTGCAAGGATATCCGAGCTTCAGGATGACACCCTTAGGGCACTCATGATGTGCAAAGATATGGAGAGGTGGTACGAGAAAGCGCAACAAGTTGTGGAAAGAATTGAATATATCAACGCAGTGCAAAAGGGCCTAGGGCACCAACTTCCTCTATTTTCCAGTTGAAGCTAGAAAATAGAGGAAGTTGGTGCTTCCAATGAATGTAACTCTTCAAGACATATAAGAAAAATCATTCTTTGGTTTTCTCCTGATTTGGGTTTCCACGTAAAATAATGGTGTACTAGGTATGTGTATGATTGTTCATTTGTTCATTTCTTATTTACTCTCCAGTTATTGGATGATAATGCTTCATTGATACAACACTTGGATTATATGGTTAAAAATGATTAAATTTCTCTATTATTGATTCACCCCCCTCTTAGTGATCCAACAGAAATGAGTAACTCACCCCATCATAAGGAAGAACAACTATTCCCTGACATACCTTACACTCTTCCTCACGAGGAATTGAATCAATTTAGAAGAATCACAAGAGCATACACCTGACAGATCAGTGCACTTCCCTTAGCTCTGTTACTTCCTCGAAGAAAACATATAAGAAGGCTAGTGGTGGAATCCTGAGACCATGTTTTCATCCAGATAGTAGAATACATAATAGATTTCTCCCTCACTGAAATCGAACATCCTCTTAATCTAATCCCCAAAACACCGGTCGGTAACTTCTCCAAACCCAACAAGTTTTTGGAAGAAGAAGGTTTTAATTAAAGATCTAAAGACATGGAAGATAACCACAACCACGATGAAGAAAGGGAAACCCACCTCAAAATAATCAACCTTGTTTGGCCAGAAATTCTCTGGCCATCGATGGAAGAGTACATAACCTTCCCCGACACCTAGAGAAATTACTTCCTAAATTTGACCCTGAAACCTCAGGATTTCCCGAAGACCGTATAAAGAAATTCATATTAGCCATCAGATTTATGAATGTTCAACATAAAGACATGGTTTTCCAGCTATTCCCTTACACTTTCAAGAATTCATCCTCCACGTGGTATCTTAACTTACCCGTAGGATCCATAACTAGTTGGATGAAGTTTCAAAAGAACTTTCTACATAAATTTGCAGAAGAAACTACTACAGGAGCTTTGATGACTGAGTTGTTTGCCACCACCATGAGTTCGAAGGATAGAGTCAAAGAATTTAATCTAAGATTCACCACCATATTAAACAAATTCCAGCCTGAGGCTAAACCTACTCAGAAGTTGCAGATCGAAGTGTATGCTAATGCTCACCCAACTTCTATTCCCATGTTTGTGAAGAGGCCTGCCAAACCAACCCTAGATGAGAATTTTGAAGTTCATATTTTTTCATATTTGTTCAAATGAGTTGATATTTTTTCTTTATTTAGTTTTTCTTGCACAAGATCATGATGAATCTTGAAGGTTCTGTGAACCCACCTAAGTATTCTCCTTTCCCTTCCCTATCCTTTTTTCTTAGCTGGACTTTGGGTGAGACTTCTTCTCTTCAGAGGAGATGAAAATGCCAGTGCTCTAGACTACTCAGTACCTTTTGTTGGTAACCTAAGAAGGACCCTGGTTTGATCAATATCGCACCGACAAGATTCTGAAATTTTATGGATACTTGGAATAAAAAATGTCTAAGTTCTATAAAACATTAAGAAATAACAACTAGATGAGGTGAGCATTTTAATGTTTTCATATGCAAAAAACCAGTACTGCCTGTCCCTGCTACCTACTACTTGATATATGAATGCGCATAAAAGTGCTTTGGATATCAAGGATTATCCCTAAATGATTATCCTGTTGAACTATATACTTGTTAGCATGTTGATATCTTGATCGATACAACATCAATAAAAATAGGTTATTATGATTCAATTATAATATGCAGTCAATATTCCATACCTAAAGATGGATTTGTTGTTGCTAGCAGCTGAGATCTCACGGCGAAGTCCTCACAGTTGCTATTGTTGTTCAATGATGATGAAGGATTTATGATTATCCATGTTTGGAATATGTTGGATTTAGGTCTCAAAATAAATTTGTATTTGTGCCTGGAACTAGATATTAAATGAATGACCATTCAAAAAGAGTTAGAAGGGTTGGGACTGCTTAATATTTTCCCTCTTTATCCCTGAAACCTAACATCATTCACTCACTCTTCCGGGTCGTTGTTGCTCCATCGCCCTCCATTGTGTAAAGTTGCTTGGGAATATTTCCTCCCTACATTGTGTAAAGTCGCATGAGAATTTTTTGCTGAAAAAATACTTGTAAAGTCCCTAACCACCCATGGTCGGGCCACGCTACACAAGAGAACTCTTTCGTTCTCTTAGTGGAACATACCATAACATACTCAGCATCCAACTGAGCTATGCCACATACATTTTTCCAAACTGCATGCAATTAAAATATATATACACACGGAACTCTTGCGGAAACATATGCATAAAACGCAAATAGACGAATACATTATGTAATTGCATGGATTCATACTGAAATAACAGTAACATTTACATGCAGCATATATAGGCAATACCCATAAAAATAAGCACGTAAATAACAATGCAGCATGTAAATTTATCACACAATTGACACTTATATTTGTAATAATATCACCAAATACGTGCAGACCTTCCACAAACCTCCTAGCATTAGACGACACTGCTCATCACTCTCAGCAGTGGTTCACCTGAGCTAGGACTAAACTCCACCCAGGTAAAGGGGTTCCTAACCAGGCTAATGGCTCATGGACAATAGGAAAGACTCCGTCACAGGTTCCTATTCAAACTAACAATCTACAATCCCTCATTCCCCACATGCCTGTCCCACCCGAGGAAGTGTGCCCCTTCTCTGCTCAACAGTCCTTCGGCTACCCCACTTCCTTTCTAGGCTTCAGCATAAGGCCAAACAGGAAGTCTCAGATCCCTGCAGTTGTAGTTTAACACCTTTAGGAAATCAATTCCCAACAATTCTCTCACCCAGAGAGAAATTGTTCATGGGCCTGACAACCAGCCTCTTCAATATCCCATGGGCATGACAACCCGCTTCTTTAGTCCAACTCCAAAGCTAACTAGCTACACAAACATATATGGCTATGGATACAGTTCAGGTAAAGTGAAATGAATGTATGAAGGATAACTGACCACGTGAGTGAAATGGTCATGGATTCATAGCTAAATGATCGATGGAATGATGGAAAAGAAGATCGAAAATGAACTAAGTCATATTGGGAGTTACTTTGGCCCACTTGTCCCCAACTTTAGAACTTCGGATAAAATTGTAACACACCCACCATGGGGCTAGAGAATTTTTCGGCTTTCTTTCCTTTTGTCCAAGGAACGGAATTTCACAAATCCCTACGGGGCCTGATATAGACCCTGCCATTCCTTATCTGTACTCATATAATTAGTGGCTAGGACCGCAGGCCTTATCAGAAAGGTGCTCGTCGTTTTTCACGATTCGGGAAATCGCGATACATGTATTTCCTTTTCTCTATTGTCTTTCGAAGGGCCGAAACCCAACACGGTTTTAACCACTTATCGAGATACATAGCAACTTGGATTAAGCCCTGGTACTCTACCCTTCAGGATTTCGCATACCAGAAATTCAGGATATGCGATGACAAGAGGTTTCGCACTTAGGT